>RJWT010023892.1:0-16659 GCA_004365215.1 Cuniculus paca | reverse complement strand
TGTACTTGCACATGATATAGTTTAGTTTCTCTTTTCTTTTTCCATTCCTCTCCCTTCTCTTCAATCCCCTTCCCCTCCTTATTTACAAAACTTTCTTTCCATTTTATCCTTTTTTTTCTCATGTTTTTCTTTACTCTTCCATCCCCCCCACCAATTTCCCTTTCCCTTTGAACAATTACTTCCTATTTCACATTATCTATTATACATTTTGGTTCTTATTTACACTTTCAGTTTCTCACACCAGAGAGATAATGCAATGTTTACACATATGTGTCTGATTTAAGAAGTAGGAATTTTAAAACATCCCACATTATGGATAAGAGGAGATTGGCAAAATATTGAACACACAGTTGAATAACAGTCCCTGTTGGGAACTGGTGAGGGAAGCAGGTACTCAGCGAGTGTCACCTGGTGCAGCGTTTTTGTAAGGTAATTTCACAGTACACATTACATTCTAATGGTGTAGTCATGTTAACTCAGAAATTCTGCTTTTTCTATGGAAATACTTCAGGAATGCACAATGAATGATGAAAGTATATTTAGTGCAAGATTGCATGTAACATAAATATTCAAAAAGAATCAACTAGATGGAAAAGTTTTATTAATTTATGGTTGACAATACCACACAATACCATCAACTGCTCATAGAATGAAGTAAATGTACTATATGTATCATTCATTTTTAAAAAGTCATCCTACAGAACACATTGATTTGTGTGTATATATATTATATATATATATATGTTGGAATTATACCCTGTATCCAGCTATTAACAATGATATCTAGGGGTAAAATAACAAAGGATTTTGAACTTTTAAATTATCTTTTTCGTATTATTTGAATGTATAAGAGAATATATCATCTTTATAAATAAAACACAAGGTCAAGAGAATCCTTTAACACATGCCTAAATATAAGAATTTAGGTAGAAGCTAATAAATTAGCTCTGTGATTTATAAATGTTATAAATTATAACATCGTGATGCTCAACACGTTGTGAATTATTCTATATAACAAAGAACACCTATGGAATAAAACAGGTTTTGTGGTCAACCTTCAATTCAGAATACATTCCACAGGATTCAATACACAGCTCACTCCTCATGGAAATCCCCAGAGGGCCTCCTACTATTTAGTTCTGATTGTTGGTAACAAAAGAACAGGACACCAATGAATCCTTGTAACACTGAATTCCAAAAGAAGCAGTGGGTTTCCATGGACAAAAAGGTGCCGAAGAGCAACTGCATGTCCCAAGGAAGACCGGACCAACCTCTGTGTTGCCAGGAACAATTATCTAGGAAGTTGTCAATGTTCCTACATCCTTCCATTCTGTTCCATTTCTGCCTGACTCCCCAATCCTTCCTTTATCTCCCTGCCTTTTCCCAACACACACACACACACACACACACACACACACACACACACAAACATGCACACAGATCACCTAATCTTTGTGTTTATCAAATGACCTTGGTTTCCCCAGCATGATTCTTCATACTCCGCAAGAACTATGGACTCAGACTTTTCCCACACATGAAACTCCTCACGTCTAGATTTCTGAACCTGAATCTTGACGCTTCCCAGCTTCACAGAAACCCCAGTGGTGCTTAAGAGGGAAAAGAAGGGCAGGCCTTCAATGATCCCTCCCTGATAATCAAAGGAACAAACCTGAGTCCAAAAGGACTCACAATACAAATGGCTTCTGTCATTCTGTACATAGGAAGCATGCATCATTCATAATATAGTATAGCCCTAATGTGGACTGAATATAAAATTGGTGTAAAATCTTCCTTTATAAATATGTCATGTGTGTTACAAGCCTTAACCACCTTCCTCACAGGTGTGTCTGGAAAGGCCCTCTTGAGCAGCTCCCTGCAGCGAGCAGGCTCAAGTTTCCAGTGAGAACAAGGCTCCTGTAGGACTCCTCTTGCAACCTCAAGCAAGCAATTTTTAGTTGATAAATGTACCAAAGTCTTTGAGAATATCTCGGCTCCTTAGCATTTTCTAGAGTTTTGGGGGTCAAGTTAAATTATGTTGATTTAAACCTGCTGGATGTTGGAAGAATGTAAAGTAGAAAAGATTCTATACTGGGCATTGGTCTAAAGGACATTTATTGTGTATTTGTTCTTTCACATCTTTGTGACCCACAGACAAGTCCTTTCGCTGGGCATCATGTTCTTTGCCTATAAAATGATCAAATTATACTTGATGAAATAGTGTATGTAAGACTCTACTAAATGTGTCACACTCATTATAACTTTTCATATCCACCGCAATTCCGTGTTATATATATTAGCTATACTTCACAGATGATCTCTAAAACTCCCTTTTCATCCTAGTATTTCTAGATTCTAGATTATTAAGTTTCATCTTCATCAAATTCTTATCTTTCTGCAAAGTAACTTGAATTTATTTTTAAAGACATTTATAGGCATTTCTAAAATGAAAGATGCAATTATCTAACAAATTCAGGAAATGAGATTGCTAATTTGGATACTAAAACTGTTTCTGATTACACTTATGATCTCTCCAGCCTTCCTAAATTCACCAGTTGTTCATTTCTCTGCTTTATTTGACCTCTGTACATTTGCTTCATTCATGGAGACTCAGTTTCAGATCTATGTTTATGTTGACTTTACAGACATATCTGCAGATCACATGACTTTGCAGGATTTTGTAAGACAAAGAAAAGTGAAGTGATCATGTCCAAGCAAAAGATGGAGTGTCCGCTCTGTCTGTGAAGTCTGCTCGGCACAGGTACCATACTTGAACACATGAGGCCTTCCCTCAAAGTCACCTTGGAAGTTAAGCCCCAGTGTGACAATATTAAAAAATAAGGCCTTTAGGAAGTAATTATGCTGTGATGGCTGTGGTATTAGTGACCTTGTAAAAGGGCTGAGGGGAATTAGCTAGGCTCCTTTGTCCTTTTGCTTTCTGACATGTAATGAAGTGCCATCTTGGAAACAGACCAGGCCCTCACCAGACAGTGAACCTGCCAGAGCCTTGACCTTGAGCTTCCCAGCCTCCATAACTGAGCAATAAATTTATGATTTCTATAAATTATCTGGTGTAAGATCTTTTGTCATAGCACCCTAGTGCACTGAAACTACAGGTAATTATATTGGCCTCCTCCGGAATCATGCAAGGTGGATTCAAGAAGAGCTGACTGGGGTCTGTAATTGGGCTGTGGTCATGGATGGTCTGTTCTGATCCTCTGGAATTTCTAGCAGGTGCAAAATGAGGAATGAGCAGCCAAGTGTGAATTAAACATGAAAATCCCCAGAAATGAAGCCAATTTTGCTCAATATTTTTATTTTGAAGCACTGGCAATTTGGAATAATTTCTAGTTATTGGCTCTGTCCAGGCCAATTCCTAGAGAAGTGGCCTCAGGGTATTTGAGGGCTGACCAAGATTCTGAAAAACTTATTTTTAGGAAAGTCATAGTTAAAAAAGCTTCTAGTCATCTGTAGGTGTGTTTCCTCCAAAAATCTTTCTGAAGTGTAAGACCATCTGGCTTCCAAATGCATAAATCTCAGCTGTGTCTAAAAGATACTGGGGCAGCTAGCTGAAAAACGAAAAACATAGCCCATTCCTTTTCTCTGTGTGATGCAAAATAATGCTCCATTTCTGCAAAAGTAGACCTGGTTTTGAGCAGCGAGAGCCTTGACTCTCAGCTCCAGTTCTGCCACTTACAGGCTGTGAAATTTGGAGACTATCAATCACTCTTCTCTTTGGCTTCAGTTTCTATACCTATAAAATAAGTGTTGGATAGGTCGAAAGTCTTTCAGCTGCAGCAAAGCTATGATTCTATGAAATATACCGTTTGTTTTGTTGTCAAGGAGACAGCCTGAAGCTCAATTAACTTTACTAACTCCCCTGAAGGACTGACCCTGTTCGGAAGTCTGCGGTGCAGGTGAGGGAAGCAACACTGAAAATGGGAATGTGGCCTGCGGGCTCTGGCACCATGGCTTCGGGCTGCTCTTTGGACTCCGTGTGTGAGCGTCTTTGAAAGTAGAGACAGACAAGGGGTCTGCAAACTTGGAGGACAAATGAACTCTGTTCTCTGCTGAATGAATCAAGTGCTCAGTGAATGAGTTTGTAAATGAGGATGTTTTTAGATCAGTATTCTTTAAACAGAAGTACACAAAACTAGCTTCCAGGGGCTACTCAGGCTTTGACAGTTTTAAACAAGTTAATTCTCAGCTTACATGTATATTCTTTTTGCCAAAGAATATACCTGTCTCTGTAGTTCACATTTCCCAACTCGTTTTGTCCCCAGCCAACTTTCTTTTTTTATAGAACAAAAGCCACCCTTAACCGTTCCGAATCTTTGTAGGGTGCAGGCTTCCACTATAACCCCCTGGACACCACATGTAGGGACAGATCTAGAACATGAGTCTCCTGAAGGGGATTCACTGACAAAGATTTAACAGAGGAGTTCTTAGAAAACACTGGAGTGGAGACAGAGCTTTATCTGGGACAAACACAGACAAGGGCTGTTCCCTCTTCTAGAATCAGGATTCAGAAGTGAGACCACTGTCACAGGGATGCAATTTGCATATTTTTTAGTTCAAAGTGAGATCAGGTATTTTTCTAATGGGAATTGTCTGATGAAGCTGATGGATCTGAGGAAATTCTGCCATTTGTTTATTGTCTTAGCCACTTGTCTTTTACTGAGACATAATACCCAACACTCAGAGTTAAAGGACGAAAAGTTAATTTCAGTTCACAGTTTGTAGAAATTGCAGCCCAGTTGACTGGTTGGTTCCAACGCAGGGTGGCATGGCAGAGGCACATCACAAAAGAGAAACAGTCCATGGCAGAGCAGGCAGGAAGGAGCAAACCACAGCAGCAGTCTGCCTCCCTCTCTCCCTTTATAGTCTATCCAGACTATAAGCCTATTGATTGGTGCCACCCATACCCAGTGTAGGGCTTCCATTGCATATATCCAGAAGCATGTTAAACCCATTTAGTTATCACACACCCTAGATCTGCTCTGCTCTTAAAAACCCTATCTCTGAGTGCCTGAGACTTTTGCGTCGGGGGGGGGGACGACAAGCCACAATTATGTGACAGATCTTGTCTGTAATGAGCTAAATCTGCAGAAGAAAAACTTTGACAAGTATATATTAAAACACATGATGAAAATAATGACCTCAGTTTGCAAATGTGTGTTGAAATTAGCAATATTTCTTCTTCCTCAGTCTTTTCCAGAATACATCTTGGTCTAAGTCTTTCCAGAATACAAGAAGTCTAAGTCAAAGAAGAGTATGAACACTTGTCATTACAATTAGCTTTCATAAAGACTTTACTGGTATATTTCCCAAAATTGAGAAAGTAACTCTATGAGTAGGAAACAAATCTTTTGCAAAGTGAATTGGTTTGCAGGCCTGTCTCAGCTTAGACCTGTGTTGATTTCTTCAAAATTGCAGCAAGGCCTCTTGATTACTGATTACCATCATTTTTGTCAAACAACTCAGTATTGAGTGACTTCGATATACCAAACTCCTCTACTTTCTATCTCTTTATTTATAAGAACAAGATTCCTCAAAACTTCCATCTGTAAAAATGAAAAACAGCAATGGAATTCGTGTCAAACACTGACTTACTGTATCAATAAATAATATTCATTCATATAGAATCAAAGTATTTTTAAACACTGTAATGGGACCAGCAATTACTTTAAGTGATAAGTTTCTATTAACATTTTCCTAAAATATATTTAGTTTGTTTTGTCAATTAAGCACTGCTACTACCAACTGTTGTAATAACTTCATAACAATTGTTTCAAACATTGGATCTTATGATCTCAGACAACTTTGAAAGCAAATTTCAATTTATACACATATTTTTGTTGCAGATATATGAAAGTATGATGAATAAAAGACTTACAGGACCAAAACTATCAATGTTAGAATAAAATTATGCATGGGGAGTGGAATGGAAGCCTCAGTTACAGAAGAAAATAGAACGTTGAGAAATTCCCAAATGTTAAAGAAGGGTTTACCCATGGGCCATGATAAATTCCAAAAGCCACCTTAAAACATGATATTTTAAAATATTACATATTTAAGAATTATCTTAAGGGTACATGAGGAAAGATATTTCAAGACCATTTCGCTAGATGCCCTTCTTTTACTGAATGTTTACCAGCCTGAGAGTGAAGATATGTTTTTCACACTTGTACACTCCAGATGTGTAACAAACCTAGAGAGGTTAATATGTCTGCCTAAGGTCACACAGCAATGTGTTCATATAGGCAGTCCATGTTTTCAGACCTTGGGGTCTTTGCACATGCTATCTATCCCTCAGCGCTTTGGCAGACTAACTCCTCCTACTCATTCTTGTAGATCACAGCTTTCAGCTTCCTCTTACACCCCATTCCAGTGAGCCTCCAAGCCAGAGTCAAATGCTGTTCTGATGAGTCCCTATGAGTGCTAAATAAACCCCTCAAACACCACTGCCTTTGTCTATTGACTTGTGTGTCTCTCCTGAGACAGGACTCTCAAGGTGGAAACTGCTCACTTGCCACCCACTGTTGTACTTATGGACCTTAACCTCAGTTGAGCACTTAGGACACATAAAATGACTTAAATGATTTAAATGAGTGACTGAACCAATGACTGAATCACTGATGTTAAATAAGTCAACCAATAGGTCTTCTTTAAAATTAAAGATCTTATAGTGAAAACCCAACCATGGAGGAAAGCTGTCTTAGAACTTGGAAGATTCTTTCCACAATATCTGGAGATGGCAACCACAGCATGTCTACAATGATGGCATCCAATCCTTCCTTGAATGCCACACATGCCTAGACATGAAGAAGAGGCAGAGAAGAGGCCACGGAAGAGACACGAGGATGTTCACACGTCAGATGGCACCGCCTCCCAGTCTATCCATCTCCTCGCTTCTCATTTCTTCACCTAGCCCAGCATCCCAGGGCTCTCTCGGCTTAGACCTCAGCTGGGGATCATGAGCACCTTTGGTTCCCTGCAGTCTGTTAGTATCACCTCCACCAGCATGCTGAGCTCTGGAGAGGAGCTCCACACGTGTCAGAGGCAGAGGTCTGTGCCCCACAACCCTGTCTATCTCTGATGCACCTCAGAGAAAGCTCCCTAAAGGCTTTCAGCCTACTCCCTGGTCTCCTACGGAGAGTCAGCAAGAAGCTGAAAAGAGGCTGACAGTTCTAAAGCAAGTGAGAAAAAATACCAATGTCCTTCGTTACTGTTTTCATTTTTACTCCATTTTAATTTTATTAATTTTTCTTCTTCATTGATCTATCTGTCCTCTTCAGTTGAGTAACCCAAAGAATTAAAACCAGCGTAATTTCTCACATGCCTGTTACACAATTCTGGGGTCAGATATGCCCTCCTGCTTGTTAACAAACAATACTATGTCCAGACAAAAATACCTTCACTACTAATTCCAGGGGATAGTTGTTCCTCGAAAATAAGATTACGAACCAATAATATCACTTGTTCATCAAGGTTGATTTATTGTTCATGAAGACCCACTTCAAACAGTCTCCTCACTGGCCTCATCAACCTATAGCTAATATACCACTGGTCCTGGCCATGCTCAACTCCCCCTGGCTTTCCAGATGTGGTCGTAAAGTCAAGTTGCCCAGGTCCTGACACCTGTTGCATAACACCATGACTTTGCCATCTGAAAGGCTGCTAAGACATCTTGACAGCTGTGTCTCCCTTATAAGACTGAGTCCAGTGGGCTTTGCTTTTCCTGGTCAGAAGTTGTTATGGCTTATATCTAGATGTTTCCCAAAAGCCTCATATGATCATAGGTAGGTTTGGGGAGGTAACTGGATCACAGGTGCATGATCCTCATCTGTGGATTAGTCCACGATGAGTTAATAGTTAAATGCGGTATTGGGACTTGAAGCCTGGCTAGAGGAGGTCAGTCACTGGGGCATGGCCTGAAAGGGTCCATATCCTTGTCTCTTTCCTTGATCTTTTCCTGCTTTCCAATGCCATGCCATGAGTTCTTTCTCCTCTGCCCTGCCACCCTGCCTTGGAGCCAGCCACCTGTGGACTGAAACCTCTACAAACCATGAGTCTAAATAAACCTTTTCTCATTAGAGTTGTGGGTATCAGGTATTCTGTCCCAGCAATGAGAAAATAATCAAGACAGAGATATTTCTGGAGATCTTTTGGAAAAGCAGTGGGCAAACATAGAATCTCTAAGATGATCATTAAATTGCAGGTGAGGGAAAGAGAATGATGGGGCAGAACACAGGAATAGTGTACTAGCAACACTATCAGGCCCCAAAGCAAATTTTGTGACTGCAAGTACTCTCGAAAGTGCTTTCCACTGCTAAGTCAAGCTAAGTAACAAAAGCAAATCCATAGAAGAAGTTAATAAAAATGAAAATCCCAATCTAGGTACTTTGAACTTCCTTCCTTGGGCATTAAAAATAAATGTTCGGTATTAAAAATAAATAAATAACTGCCAGTATTGTAGGTCGCCAGGAGGATAATCTGTTAAAGTCACTATATGACTAGTGACTCCTTGATAGAATAGTTTCACCCAAGTCACCTAGTTAGTAATTTGGTTAAATATTAAAACCCAGCTCTCAAGGTACATTCACATACCTAGAAATGTCTCAAGTTTATCCTTCTTTATGGTTGAATAAAAAAATCTTTATCCATTCATCAGTTGATGGGCATTTGGGCTATTTCCAAGATTTAGCTATTACAAACTATGCTGCTGTAAACATGAGACCATACTCTTAAGTAAAATAAATTGGACACACATGTGTAAATATCTCATTGTTTCTCTGGTGTGAGAAACAGAAAGCATAAATAAGGACCAAAATACATAATAGATATTATGAAATAGGAAGAAAATGTTCAAATGGGAAGGGGAGTTAGGGAGGGGGAAGAGGGAAAGGAAGGAAAAGAAAAGAAAAAAATGAGAAAAGAAGGAAAAAAAACTTTTGTAAATAAGAAGGGAAGCAGAGATTGAAGGGAGAGGGGCGATTGAGAAAAAAAGATGAATCAGGATATATCACATACAGGTATAAATTCCCTATGAAGAATGTGATCATTATATATATATAAAATCTACAAATAAACTTAATTAAAACAAAACCAGCTCTCTTAGTGGGTATGAATGGGTCTGTCAAAACACCTAGAAATGTGATCACACCTCTTTAGACTACTAAGTCTGAGAGAGGCAAATTCTGCTCCACCAGCCTGCTGTAGAACATTTTCATGTGCTAATTTCTCTGCTTTGTGTGTTCCACAATCTGCATCTTATTCTGGTTAATTCTATCTTGTCTGGGAGGATTCAGGCTAGAGCCTGTCCTTGCCCTGCAGACCAAATCAATCAGGTACTCAGTCACTTTCTCTCATGGTGGATTTTGCTCCTCAGGAGCACTTCCTAGAAGTGTAACTAAATGATTAATCGAGTATTGATTTTTAAGGATCAGTCTCCCTTCTTCGGAGTAAAAATTCCTGGAAAGAAACTATCAACTACACAGGCAGAACACTGGATCTCAGGCATACTATGCCATCCTGTGCATATAGATGCTTAACAAATATTTCTGGAATAAATGCACTTTCTTCCCTTCACCTCCCTTTTAAAAATATTTTCAAAACTTGAATGCTCCCTTTAGACCAAAGTTAAATGCCATCTCCTCAAGAAAGCCTACAGCATGACATCCAACCTTTAAATTGATCACTCTCTGCTCTGTGTTCCCAAAGTCTGTTATATTTAACATACAACAGCACTTGGTTGTACCCTATGAAATTATTGGCTCTTGTCAGCCAAATTGGTTGAATATCTTTGTTTTGTTTTGTTTTCTCTCTTTTTGAGACAGGGTCTCGCTATGCAATTCAGGTTGGCCTTGAGCTCACTTTGTAGCCCAGGCTGGTCTCGAACTTGCAATGCTCCTCCTGCCTCAGCCTCCCGAGTGCTGGGATTACAGGAGTGTGCCACCACGCCCGGCTCTAATTGGTTGAATACCTACAGTGTCCTGATAGTTTACACTGTCATCACTTTTGCTTATACACAAATTCCTAAGAACGATAGCTGTTCATTTTCAGTGTCTGCAACATCTGCTATAGGGCTTGGTATACAGTAGATGCTTAATAAGTGTTGGTTATAAGAATCTCTGACTGACTGACTCCTACTTCAGTGACCCATGTTGCAGTCTAATTGACCTTTATCCATGAGACTTTCCCAGATTTTAGCCACTCCCTAATGACAAAATGCCTTTACAGATTAAATTCTCTTTTCCTCCTTCCAATTGGGCACCTTCACTCAGAGTGAGAGAATTCCTTCCCAGCTTACAGAAACCACAAGCCATGGAAAGCTGAGGTTAATGCTCACTGGGAGAAGTAACACCAAGATGCATGAGATCAGTCAAATGGCTGCAGTTATGCCTGCCAAGGGGACTGTGAAATTCCATGAAATGCTCCCACCTTCCTCCACCCACCCACACAACCAGACCCCTCTACTGCCCATCTCCCCCTTCTGTGGCCAGCTGCTCTAAGGGGGCAGGAATAATCATACACACATAAGGATTTTGCACTGCCTAATTGGCCTTGCCCACCAACCTAGGATGACACTGAAGCCCCTGCATCTGTTGCTGGCCTAGGTTCACAACAAATAGCTCTAAATCACAGGAGAGATGACAGGTGTCACTGAACCAGACCTAGCATTTTAGTTTTTCAAGAAATGAAAACTATTCGTCTGGCAACAAAACTTGCTCTGGGGCACTTAACTTATCATCCACTCATTATCTTTCCTAAGCCCCAGGAAATTCTTCTAATCAGCCACAAGCTTAGAAAACATTTGTTCCTTAAGTAAAAAAATTGGACAAATTTTTCAGACAGATGAGAAGTCTTCAGAAATAGAGAATTAAATTATTCAATCTCTTTGTCACCCATTTAGACTGGGTAGAGGTGTAGTTCATAACTACAACCAAGAGTAAAAGAAGGGGAGTTCCGATTGACCTAATGTGTGGAAAGGAGCTCAAGCCATTCAGGTTCGATGCCTCATTTTACCCCCGAATAAATGCCAGAAAATGAAGTCTGACCTGAAATCATGCACTCGTCACTTTGTCTCCTCCTCCCCTTTGGTCGGGTGTGATGTTTGGAGATGATTCCATTTGAATTTTCCCAGAATTAACTGCAGTACTCCTACCTCTTACGTGCTCATAATAAAATGCCACACACTGGGTGGTTTAAACAATAGACTATTTCCACACTCTGGAGGGAGGCTACAAGTCCGAGATCAAGGCTCCTGGCAGATTCTGTTCCTGGTGAGGGCCTGCTTTCTGGCTTGTATATGGCTGCTTATCATTGTGTGCTCACATGATAAAGAGTAAGCAAACTCACTGCTGTCTCTTCTTCAATGTGCACCAATCCCATCCCAAGGGCCACTTCCTCATGATCTGCTATATCCAGATACAATCACAGTGGAAGTTAAGACCTCAACATACGAATTTGTGGGAGATGCCACCAACATTCAGCCCCTAACATTTTTGTCTTGGGTCAATGACTCAGATAACATTTCTTGGTCTTTTCAAGAAAAACATAAATCCATCTTTCAGGAAGGAAATAATTCCTTTCCAGGCCACAATATTACACTTTCAGTAAGTTAAATACATTTATAATTTGTTAACAATCATAAAATGGTATCATTGAAGTTTTCTGTTTTGGCCCTACATGACTAATTTCACCCTAGATCTCTGGAATTATTCACTGTGGGGAAGCATCCATAATCTGAGTGGTAATTATGCCTTAACCACAATGGCCACAAAGTTTTCTTCCCAAGGTATCAGTCAGCATGTCCAGGGAAATTCCATGGAACACAAACTGATTCACCCTTCTACCCTCTCTCTGCCTATCATTCCACAGTATTAGAAGCCATTCTCCATTTATTGTAGATTAGTAATTCTTCCTTCATATAGGTGGGTACCACTCTATTGTGGCACCCACAACTTGCCTATTCACAAACTAATGAATGTTTGGAGGTGTTTCCAGTGGGGCTATTAGAACTAAAAATGCTGCAAGCATGCACAGAAGTATTCTTATGGTTATGTATGCTTAATTTCTTTTAGGTAAATGCTATGGTTAGGTTGCATGGTAAGTGGGTACTCAACTTTTTAAGGATCCATTAAGTTGTGACTGGATTAGTCAGAGTTCTCTAGGACACCAGAACCAATGGGGCCAGCAGAAGTAGATATTTTAAGAACTGGCTCCTGCAATCATGAAGATTGTTAACTCTAAAATCTCAGGCAAGCTAGAGACTCAGGTCAGAGATAGCACTGTGGCTCAAGCCCAGAGATTGTCTGCTGGTGGAATTCTTTCCTGCTTGTGGGAGGTCAATGCTTTTTCAGTTCCCTTAGTGAGCGCAGGCTACTGTAACAAAATACCACAGCTGGGTAGCTCAAACAACAGATGTTTATTTCTCACACTTCTTAAGCTAGCAAATCAAAGATCGGGATGCCAGCATGCTGGCTTCTTTCTGATTTATAGACAGCTGCCTTCTTGCCACGTTTCTCCATAGCAAAGAGAAAAAGATACCTGTCTTTCTTTTCTTATAAAGGAGTAAAAACATCATGGGTGATCCATCCTCATGACTTAATCCAAACCTAATTACTTCCCTAGTCTCCACCTCCCAACACCATCATGTGTGGGATTTGGGGGAGGGGTGGCATGTATATTTTGTGTATAACATCAGACCGTCAATTGATTGGAATGGACATACCCACAGTTTGCAGTTACCTGCGTTACTCAAAGTCCATCAGCTTAAATGTTACTATCACCCGAAAACATGCTCACAGGAATGTCCAAACTAATGTTCAACCTATCTGGACATCATCCTCCTGCTAAAATTTCACATAACAGTAACTGTCACAACTCTGCTGTTGTTAACTTAGACCCACATGAATTTTTTTTTTAACTGTACTTAATCTTCTAATATAGGTCACACTTCCATTTAACGTAAACCACCATATGTACAAAGGAAAATGCCTTAACTTCTCGGTTGCTATTTATTCTTCTCAATACTCTAAATACTATCATGTAAAGTAAGCAACACTCAGGTATTATGACATAAGTTAGTATATCATGTGTTACATGATAAGGAGGTAAGAGAGAGATGAAAAATATACACATCTTCATAACAAAACACAGAAAAAAATACGACAGTTATAATCCCCATTTCTGTAACTGGCCATGAGGTCAAAGCTGGTATTGCAGCTTCCTTCTTTCTCTACTCATCCTGTGCATCCTTTCCTTTCAGCAAGCGGCACCTCGGCTACCCCAGTTCTTTACGTGGTCAGGTGACACGTGCCATTATTTCTGAAGGGGATGAGTTATTAAGAGTACCTGCAGGATTGGGTCGCTGCAGTTTTCCCTGGATCTTAATCGCAGGCATGGTGACATTAAGAGATACCCCCGGGCATCTCCCACATTCTAGACACATTCTCCTTTACCTGCCTTGTGGAGCAGTAGTCAGGATCAGTCACCAGCCAACACAGTAACGCCTTTCTTTGCTGTTAATTGAGAAGAATGGGGAGTCCAATTGGCCTGGAGACAGTCTTAACTACCAGTGCAAAGGAATCATCATCGTGTCTCCTGGCGGAAGCATCCCTCCCTCTAGAATGAAGATGTCCAAGCCAGCAGAACAAGTCACTGGAATAGGAAAGACACATTCTGCCAGCCAATGACTTGGGGCTTGTGCCAGTGGTGTCACTCCCGCTTTCACTCCTCAATCTCTGCGAGTACTTGCTATAGGAGAAAGAGTGCTTTATGTTGGACACTGAAGACACAGCTTTGTCTTGGCCCAAGCCTGCCAGATCACTGCCACCTGTCCCCATAACTGAGTCTCCCGAGGGCTATTCTACTGTTCTATGAATCTGGCTCTGCAGGGGAGGTGGGAACAAGGCAAGACCAGTGAGTTCCATAAGCATGGGCCCATGGCAGAGTTTTGTTCCTATGAACTGAGTTTCTTTGCCAGAAGCAGTACAGTGTAGACATCATGACAGAGGACAAAGCATCCTGGAAGCCATCCTGGAAGCCCACGGATGGTAGTTTGGGTAGAAGCACTGTGTTCGGGGAAGGCAAACCCATATCCACAATAAGTTCTTATTCTACAAGAAGAACAAAATGCAGCCCCATCCATGATGTAAGTGTAACAAGGACTGAGAAGCTTCTTTTGCTAAAACCACTGGCTCTTCGCGTGGACCTGTGCATACCCAATTGGGTAGCTAACAGCATCCCTGCATCCATTCACATCTGCCTCCTGTGCCCCGGCTGTCACCTTGGGTTCCAAGAACAGCAGGTATGACTGACAAACACCTGATGAGTCAAAACTACCCCACAGGCAATAGCAACTTTTTTGTCACAGACATGGACAAGGCTGTGCCTGACCAATCTTGAGATAATCATCAAGCAGACCAATGTCTGACCCAGACTACTTGACTGTGCATGTTGCCGGTACCTTCGTCTGTGCCATCTGGGAGTTCACACCAGTTTCCCTGAACACAGGGCTCAGGACGCTGGTCTGCTGATCTTCCAAGTGTAGTTACAATTAAAAGCCCCTTTCCTGCCTTTCAACAATAGTTTTGTTTACTTTCTTTGGGATGAGTGGCCAAATCATATTTGTTGGGACCCACCAGAGTCACGCCTGTGTAGGAACCCACTAACTTCAGCAGTCAATGTAATCAACCTGTCACTGGGGAGAACGGTGTCATCTTAGGGAATGGGTGTTGTTGGTCGTAGTCAACAGTCACTCAGAAGCGTCTAGAGCCAGAGCAGCATTGGTGAGTAGAAGTGCGCATTGCTAAGCCCCTGTGTAACCTCCATCCCTCCAGTCCACCAGGCCCACTTGGTTCGCCAACACACTAGAAAATAACAGGGGTAGCTGGGAGAGGGACTGACTAGTATCCACAAGTGGGCCATCCTGTTCACTTGATTATAGGAACTGTCCTCTGCTGAGGCTGCCCTGTGGTGAGCATTCATATCAGACAAAAAATATTGTCATATTTTTGCCCTTTCAGAAAAGTCTCAGGAGGTTGAAGCAGGAGGATCATGAGTTCAGGAGAACCTGGCTCAAAAAGAGACAAAGGAAGGAAGGAAGGGAGGAAGGAAGGAATAAAGAAAAGAAGAGGGAGGGAAAGAAGGAAGGAAGGGTCTATCCACATACCCGCTTCTCATAATTCATTGGCACCAATTTTCCAATACTGCTTCTCCCCCATTCCTGAAAATCCAGCTGAACCATTGGCCACAGCCCTTACAGCAGTGTATAATTTCACATCTGACCAAGTTCTCTTTCCAAGCAAAATGAACAACCAGGTACACTGTTCTAATTTCTCCCCACTCAGTAGACTCACTACTGAGAGCCACTAGACACTGTGCCTTTTTGCATGCTTGGTTGTCTTTCATCTTAGGAGGGGACAGATGAAACAACTAACCCCTCACCTTAGAAGGAATATATCAACATACCCCATCCTACTGAGTCCCTAGAAATTTCACTGAAGAATAATGCCCTTAAATTTTTGTCAGATTTATTTTCTACCCTTTACCAAGAAAATCAGAGTAGGTCTCATCAACATAATGTCATCATGTGAGGGACCAGTGTGCTATACTGTAGAAGGGAGAAGTGACCAAGGTCCCTGTGAGCTAAATTATGACACAAAGCAGGAGTCAATAAACCCTTGAAATGGGACAGAGAAGGTGTTGCAGTTCAAGCCCAAAGTCTAGCCATTGGCAGAATTCCTTTTGGCTCCAAGGAGAAAGGTCAGTCTTTTGTTATAATCAGACCCTCTAAGATTCAATCACACTACAAACAGCAATCATTCTAAGTCCACCAGTTTAAATGTAACTTAATCCAAAACCTTCTTAAAGACAGATCCAGAATAATGCTCCAGTGACTATCCGGGCACTGTGGTCCAGCCAAGTTGCCACATAAAGTTAACCACCGCAGTGACTGCATCATTTGCATTCCAGAGAATAATACGTTAGTTCCAATCACTCCTCATCTTCACCAGTTCTTGGAATGGTCAGCTCTTAGCCATTCTAACAGATATCTCATTACAGTTTTCCCATTTCCTTCTGTTCTATTGAAGTGTCTTTTAATATGATTTTTTTTTTGTACCAGCTGTGGAACTCACGACCTCGCGTTTGCCAGGCAGGTGATTATGCTGCTGAGCTATATCCCCTGCCCTTAATATGCTTATTTACCATCATTTTTTATGAAGCATTGGTTCAAGTTTTTTGCCCATATGCTATCGGCTCCCTATTATTGAGTTGTAAGGAATCTTTAGATACTTTAGAGCTACACTGAATATTTGGCTACTAAATAGCATCTCCCCGCCTGCAGCATATCATAACAGTATATTTTGAAAAGCAAAATATCATACAATAACAGTATATTTTGAAAAGCAAGTTAATTCTGATGAAGCCCAATACATTTATTGATTTTTTTTAAGTTTGTAGCTTTTATGCTTTATTAAAGAAATCTTTAGCCAGGCGTGGTGGCTCACGCCTGTAATCCCAGCACTCGGGAGGCTGAGACAGGTGGATCGTTGTGAGTTGGAGACCAGCCTGGGCTACAAAGTGAGCTCAAGGCCAGCCTGAATGGCATAGTGAGACCCTGCCTCAAAAACACCAGGGCTGGGGATCTAGCTT
>RJWT010023891.1:0-16661 GCA_004365215.1 Cuniculus paca | reverse complement strand
GATAAATGCTTACTAAGCAAGTTATATCTAATGCTTACAAGGAAATAATTTGGTTTGAGTTGTGTCCATTTCTAATTTGATATGATATAGATACAGTTTTCTTACATAAGCCTCTTTCTAGGAACTCACTCTAGAATTCTGTGAATGTAGCACACAGCAAATAATTAAAACTTCTAAATTTCTAGTATTGAAAATACAGAATACAAGAGATTCTCTAAAAATTTCTTAAGAGTTATTAGTTCTTTGTGAAATTTACAATCAAATATAAACATCTGTGGGGTTAAAGTGAAAAAAAAGGAGAAAATAACAATACAATACTTTGCTCTGAGAGTATATTTAAGGGAGAAACAAAGCTGTGATAAAATAGAGTATAGTCATACATATGTATCATAGTTTATTAGAAGTCATCTGATCAAACACTTGAATTCTTCTATTCATACAATCAAATTAAGCAACAGAATTAGATTATATTTTCAGCCATGTCCATTACTAAATTTTTCAGGAAAAAACTAATATGCTTAAGTAAGATTTATCTTTTAAAAATGTTATAGTAACTTGTACAATTTTTATCAGTAACTTGTACAATTTTTTTAGAATTCACTACTAAATCCTTTCATATTCCATTGCTAAAATGAGGGGTGACTAACACAAAATTTATATTTTTTTTTCTAATGTGCCTATATTTATATGACTTAAGAAAAAATTACTTCTCCATACACTTCCAACTTTTTCAAGTTACAAAGACTAATCTTTACTATTCTAAGAAGAACAAAAATATTTCTAAATTAAATAGGCAACTATACTTAATTACAGAGAATTAATCGGTTTTGCAAAAAATATCAGGGGAACCAGAGATGGACAAAACTAAAAATCTATGTGGATTAAACCATTCTAAGTACCACACAAAGGAATAGTCAGAGTCTGCCAAAAAAAATGTATACATACTCCAGGAAAAGTAAGATTTTGTTTTTCAGCAGAAGGTGTTACTCAGATATTGGCGACCCTTGAAGATGTATTTCACAGAAAACCCATTACACTACACTACCAGCTCTTAAGAGAAGAAACTGAAAATGCATGTGCAGCAATCTCAATGACCAAGGTTACCCAAGCAGCAATTTTCAGTACTAATAAATGTCTGGAAGCTAATGGCCACCACATTGAGCACCTCTTGTACTTGTAGAGGCCAAAGGTAACTTGTATTAATTTCACAATAAACTTATTATTAAATTATTTATGCAAGTTTTTCTTTTCCTGAAGTGTGTATAAATGTTTTTGTGGATTCTGTATAATACATATGTGTGTGTGTATATATTCTATATTTATATATCTCTGCGATATCTGTGTATCTCTAGCTCTATCTCTGCATTCTTAAATGATTAAAACATTTAGAATGTGGTTATCACAGTCATTCGTCTAACACAAGTGGAAGAATATCTATTGAATAAAATAAATGAAGGCTAATATACAACTACAAATGAGAACACCATGCTATCTTTCCCAGCCTTCCTTATAGCCCAAGTTCTCATTTTTGTTACAGGAAATCATGTCTTTATTTTCATCACAAGATATTGCTTCAAGAGCAAAAAGGAAACCAACTAATTTATTTTTTAGAAATAATTTATTTTTTTTATTTTTTATTTTTGCAGCACCAGGGATTGAACTCACGACCTTGCGCTTGCCAGGCAGGTGCTTAGGCCGCTGAGCTAGATCCCTGGCTCTTTAGAAATAATTTCTATATGTGTTATTTCCATAGCAAAATGCCCAGTTACTCCTTACACCTCTTACAACCTTCCTGCAGACTAGGGTTGTATTAGTTTAGCTTCCAAAATGACCCCACAGATACATGTCTGCAGCAATCTCCACCACAGTTATGTTGGGAGGGCTAACTGTAAATTCCAGTAATTTATACTAAATAAAATAGCTCTGATTTTTTGTAAAAATGTTCACATATATATTCAAAACTGCACAAAATCCAAGTCTTAAGTATTTTATATTTAATGCATAATCCATGACACACTAATTTAGAAATGTTTCACAACTTTTCACAACTCTTAAAGTTTTACCTTGCCAAATATATTGGTAAATAATTCCAGGGTGAGGACCAAATACCATGTTCGAAGGGGCAGGAGAAGGGGGAGGGAGGAACTCTAGAAAGTTCTTTGCAATGACCTCCATATACTTGACTAAGTGCTCCATGTGTTGCTTACCAAGTTCTTGTTAAATTCACTCTAAATCCACCTATCATGCTATTGAGAAGCAAAGATGTACCTAAACTGAAAGTACAGGCAGTGATTTTGCTGATGGTGGAACAAACAAAATTCAGAAAATGGCAGAGAACAAAGGAATACACAAGAAAAATAACTCACAGGTAATTAGCATATTACTTTTATGTAAGACAGTTAATATTTTGTACATGAAAGGATATTAAAGTAAAATACAGTTTCTTCTATTTAATTATAGAAAAATTAAGGCCAAATTCTCAAAATATTTAAGAAGAATCATATAATTAGTGGAATGATATGGAACCAACAATGATCTTTTCACTAGTAAGTTTTACTAAAATTAGGTTTAGTGTATACATACATTACAACACACAAAATATCTTGGGCTGTTTGGAGCTTTCATCATTGATCTTAAAAGCCCAGAAAAAATTTAATCCTTTATGGAATGAGTCACAAGTAGAAATTATTTCAGTAAGCTTTTGTATTCTTAGAAAAACTTACTCTAGGAAATGTGTCATAAAGATGTCACTCTTACAATTAATATGTTTTTATTGCAGTTAAAAATGTTTAGTGAGAGTTTAAGTTACACTTAAGGGTAACATTAAACCTTTCTTTTACTCTTAAAAAATAGCTTCCATTTAATTGCTTGATACTATTAATGTTGCTTTATGTATTTTACACTGCAAACTGCAATGCTCATAATATTTTGTCACTTGTGATAACACAATAATTCATATTTTATCAGACCTATTTAGTAATTAAAGTTGAAACAGAAGAAACTACCTAAAGTATTAAATTTAACTATAAACCACTAAAAGGCAGGACAGCTTCTACATTTGTATTTCTGCCATTAATCTTAATTTTAAATTTCTGTATGATTAAGCTGCTGCTCCCAGGGAACCAGTAAATACTAATGGTGTTTTACTTGGTGAATGATCCATAGAAACGCCAAGAAAAATCCATTTTTACCAATCAGAAAATGATCAATTTGAGGTTTAAATAAATACTGTCCACCTGACATGGCTGTAATGAGTTATACAGGAGAAGAAAATTTAAATCCTATATCTTCATTTTCTTTTTCTTTTTTAAAAATGACCTTTTTGTGAGATACTAATACAACAACCTTAAAAAAATAAATAATGTAAAAAAGCTTTATTCAATATAATTTAACCAACATCACAAGGACATTTCAACTAACTTGTGATCACAAAATGATAGCGCTGGGTAAGTGTTTTGGAATACAAAAGAAATGTTGTATTTTGTTCAGTGATATTAATTCTGGGTTATGCTTTCTGTTCACTTGTACTTTTCAAAGCTAGTAATTTTTAAATAATCCATGCCTGATATGGAATAAACTCAGAGTCCAAAATCTGTTAATTGTAATAAAAAACAAAAGAAAGTAAAAAATATTTCTCTGAGGTTGTCATCTTCTTTGGTATAGGATTTTCTTTTTGTACTTCTTCTTTTGAAAACAATTTATCCTATTACTTTACATCAATTCTGTCAGAGAGACCTCAAAACTAGAACCACATATTATAGTTAGTGTAATTAGGGTCAGAATTCTAACATCTTCAGGAAGCACAGTCAAAGAAAAGATGGAAGGCAACATAAATACCTTTCCTTCAATTTCATACTTCTTATCTCTTCCCAAGGATCTGCAGAATACATTACTGGAAGATGCTTAACCTGTTCTGTAAAATTTTAAATCTAGTCAAATCTCAGTGCTGTGGAGGCAGAGGCAAAAGGTCACAAGTTGGAGTCCAGACTGGGGTATGTAGTACAACCCTGTCTCAAACAACAACAAGAACAACCACCACCACCACCTACATGCCTTATGGAAAGATCTGAACTCTTTAAGCCCACTGAACTTCTTCAAAAATAAGAAGAAACTATAAATAAGTGATTGTGTTTAAAGATTCAAATTTACTTTTAAAGTGGTCTTTGTAATTCATGAGTTGAACCAGGCTTGAATTTGTCTTTCTGAGAACCTAATCTCCCAGAGCATATATACTTAAACAGTTGGAAATATTTGTGACTTTGGGGAAAATTCTCTGTTTCTTTCAGAGGGCAGTTCGTAGTCCCTTATTGAAATGTTTTCTTCTTCCAAAAATAACCTCCTAATAATTATTACCCATTTCTACTGTAATTTAGGCTCACTGGAAAGAATTTGAAGCTGTTTTGTCAAAACAAGTATAATATGCCTTTGCATAAATAGGATAGATAGCAATATATATATATATATATATATATATATATATATATATATAGCAATATAAGAAGCTTATAAAAATAAACATAAAGATGATCACAGTATGCTTTAAGGTTGTATAATTCTTGAACATTCTCTCACACACATCCCTCTTTTTAGAAGCATGTGTGTTCTTACAAGTATAGTATTTCAAAGATTTAAATTTTAGTGTGTATGATTTAACAATAAATTATAATGAAGTTAATGGTAATCATCTAGTATAGCTGTATTAAGAATGTACCATCTGAGAATTCTCTTATCCACTACAATTAGAATGCAGTAAGTACTGATTAGAGAGGACTATCAGGATTGCTGAGAAGCAACTTCTTTACTCTATTACTTATTCGGTCTCTACCACATGTGAGATACTGGTCATCTTCTGAAGATAATCAGGTAAATGCCACTACTACTGCCAGTAAGGAACTATCTAAAGAATTAAAATGCAATTGATGCTTATACTTGGAAAGTTAATTTTAAGGTTTGTCAACACTTTTTACTCATATTACAGTTTTTACTTTTAGGAAATCTGTATACAGACTGCTCTGCCATTTTACTTTCAGTTAAAGGGAATTATAGTAGTATGATCAAATAAGTTTTCTAAAGCAGCATACACAGAACTACTGAAATACTCCCTAATCTGAAAATGACTTTAAAAAAAATAAAATGTGACTTTCTATGGGCTATTTCAAATACTGATGGAATCTTAACCACCATGAGTAACACTTTTCAGCTTCCTTTCCATAAATCTAATGTGTGTATATACAGTATTGGTAGAACTGACAGGAGGTATAATACTAAGCTGAGAAATATCAGAATTTATTTAGGGGTGAATGTGGGACCACTGCCATGTTTCCTAAGCAGTAAATAATTACTCCAACAATGATAGAAGTAACCAAATTCTTGCTACTGAAAGAGATGGTCAAAATCTACAAACTGATCATGTCACCAAAAGTCAGATGGAACCTATTACTAAAGGGCAGCAAGGATAGCTGATTTCCTTTGACATCTTCTCTCTAATCTGTATCTTTGGGTTTACTTTCTAGTAGTCCTTTTTCCCCCACTCTACTTTCCTATTCCACAGGTGCTTGATTTTGTCTGGCTACCCAATGGCTAGGACATCGCTATACCCAGGATTGATATTTGGAAGCTCCACACCTATTTGTGTCATTGCTTTCCAATTACATTTCCCAGAAGTAAAGGCACTGATAAACACATTTCAGCTGAAGGGTTAGTAGCTGATAATTTGTTTTGGTTACTCTTCCTTCTTTAGAAAATTATAATAAACTCCTTGTGGTTATCTGGCATGAGGCAAAGAGTAGATTGTTATAACATGTTTGTTAAATTAGTATGAATTTTCTTCCCCGGGTTAACTTTTCTTGACTAGGGGTTATTTTGATAAAGATTTTATATTCTTGATCTTTCACAGGGTTCCTAGTGCTCACTGAACCTTTTCCTGGGCTTCTCTTATCTCTGTGGGGAAAGTTGAGCTGAATGTCTAAGTAGTAAATGATCTGATTTATGTGGGAATTGTTCAAGTCTTCCTAAGTCTGTCTGCCTTGTCTCCCTTCATTTCCTGAGCACTGTCTTCCATGTGTTCATACCTCAGATACTCCTCAGCTCTATCTCATTATATTGACAGTATAATTCTAGGATCAGCACCAATAGCTAGCAATATGCTAGACCTGCTAACTCTAAGCCTCCCAATACAATCCAACTGGATCAAGATCTTCATTTTAACAAGACTTTCAGGTTATATGTGTAAACATTAAAGTTTAAGAGGGACTACACTAGTCCCTCTCAGCTTAGGGACACATCCTGATTCCCGCCCATATTTCAGTTTCAACTCCCTCAGCTTCTACAACCCACCATGTACTTTATGTAATTCAGGAGAAAACAAAGGCTTAAATGAATGAAAGACTTGTCTGGGTACAGTGAAGTCTCAAATCTTAGCAAGTGTCAGATTTGCCTGTAGGATTTGCTAAATTAGTGACCGCTAGGACCCATCTCCAGAATTTTCCGATATAGGAGATTTTGGTAGGACCTCATAAAACGCACTTTAAATTAATTCCCAGGAGATAAAGATGGTGCAGTTATTCCTGGAAAAGTAAAAAGCTAAGCTTTAAGAGATAGCTCTGGAATGGTTTACTTCCAGCCCTATGATGTCCTGGTGGAAGTTTTCCTAGAATATCTCAAATTTCAATATGCAGTAGAAGTAGCTGAAGACAGTCCAAATGAAAATAAGTAGAAACTATTTCTTCAGAACTTGCTATAGCAAGGGAGTCAATTTTCAACATTTGTGTTTGTTAGAAAATTAAAAGTAGGAGTGAGAAAACTTTATAGTGAAATAAAGGTTAAGGTTTAGCCATACCTGATTTAGAGGTTGCAGGCATGAGGACTGGCTAACTAGAAGTGAAGATCATATGTGCATGACCTGGGAAATATGTTACACTTACTCTGGGTGGCCTTTTGCTAGAAGTGAGTTGAGAGTGGAAGCAAAAATACAGAAGCATTCACTTGATAAGTGCTGACTGTTATGGGCTACTTTGCTGCACAGGTTGTGATCTTGCTTCCTGGGTGTGAATGAGAGTTCTACTAACACATATGCTCCTGTTATTGTCCTTTTATACATTTAGTCTTTCAACATAGACCCCCGGCTTCTCAGTCTATTCCTATGCCCAGCTTGGAATTAGCTACAGTTTGAAACTCAAAAAATTACATTTCCTGAGTTCTGAACTCTAAATGAAGATAAGTTTGAGGGGCAGTGGTCACAGGACATTTACTGCCCTCTTGTAAAAATTCCATGAAAAGTATAAAATAGTGAAACTTCAATTCTCTATAGAGAACAATTACGAGTTCCTTTGAGAATTTAATCAAGTTTATAAACCCTTCCCCCCCCCACACACACACCTATTCATACTTTTATTACACCTACTCACATGCAAACTAATTTGGGAATTTGATCCAGGGATCTTATGTTGAGAAAGCATGCTGTATATTATTGTTTATGGTACCATGGAAAGTTATATTCTAACAACAGGAATACATATCCTCCTTACATTTAAAAAAATAGCCTTTCCTTCTAAAGGGTTCCTGGGTTAAATCCTTGTCTGTGAGGAGCTGATCTTAGTGGCTCACCTGGCAGAACAGTCTGTAAATCTGTGCCATATTAGGAAAATGCCTATGCTTTGGCAATAATCGTATTTACCGAGATGGGAGTGAAAAGGCTGGGGAAGGGTACAGTGAACATTTTTCCTGACTTCTAGCTCTTACCAGTGTGGATATGTCCATAATAAGACCGGTATGAAAAACAATAAGAATCTTCATTTAACTAATAGTTCCTGAACTTTAGGTGCATAGCAGGTACTGTGCTAGACCACAGAGTGGATGTTATGGTGACAACTCTCAATCATTAATATGGAAAATATCCAAAGTAAAATTTTAATTCAATAAAAATCCTATCAATCTGGCTTCCTATAATCACTGCATTTTCTGTGCTCCCAGCAAGCCCCCCACAGAATTTGCATTCAGGGAATGCAGATTTGTGACAATATTAGCAGAATATAATTGGGAAGGTAAAAACAATTTAAACCATTATTAAATACATTTCAAACCCAAGTATTAATGGTTTTTGGATTATCCACCATTTTGGTTAATGTATACCCTAGTTCCTATTCATTATTGCAAATGATTAAGAGCTGAATGTGGGTTTGTGGTGTAGTTCAGTGGTAGAGTGCTTGTCTAACATGAATTAGCAAAGGGTTCAGTCCCAGAATCCTCCTTCCCCAAAGCGGGCAAGGAGTAACAGGGGAAAAAAATAAAAAGGAAACCTTGAAGAAGTCACTGAAGCCAAAGCGTAGTCAACTCTATCACATGCATTGAGCTATATGGGATTGATTAGAAATTTAGAAGTCTAACTCCAATCATCATTAATTATTTTTCTCTACTAGTAAGAGCTAAATGGAAACAAAAGACTTAAGAGCAGTGGGCTGCTCCATTTTATCACTAATGGATATCTACAGTTTATGGTTCAAACTTTACAATCAATTATATGTGTGTATGTATTTTTTTAAAGGACATATACTAACCAAGATAAATGTGTTTACTTATGCATGGAAGATTACAACTCCATTTTTTAAAATAATCACATACAATTTCTGATAATGGAAAATACCATGCACTTGCATGACTGTTTTGATTTCTAAAATAGCTACTGTATTTGATCTTCAAATAAGCCTCAACATTCTAAAAGCAGTACTGCTTTGTGTGGTCTATGGTGTATCTATACCTCAGAATTATCTGGAGGAAAAGCTTTGCATTTTTTCAGAGAAACAGAAATGATTTCTTTGCTAACCTTCAATCAAGCAGAAGCATCAACAGAAGAACATGCCATAACCTGGGTCCCATCTCATCTAAAAGCTAGCCACTGGTTATATGATGATACTGTAACTCATGAATACTATAAAAAGTCCATTTCCAAAAGGATATCTAATTCAGATTTGTATAAAGAAAATCACCTCTCTACATTATTGTGAAGAGTCACAGGATTCAAAATGCACAATATCTACTACTGCCATGTCATCTGTGTGGTAACTAAGTTTTTCTGAGTAGAAAAATAAAGGAGCTTTCTGAAGGACTTATTTTGATGAAGCACAATTTGTTATTTTATGAGTGTCCTTATTACAATACAGAGGTAATTACAGCTACAGGACCCTACAAAATTTAGAGTATTTGCTTTCAGGGAAACTCATTAAGGACACTATAAAGAAAAAAGAACTTACAAAGAAAAATTAATTGCCACTTTTGGTCAGGCAATTTTAGAAAGACTTATGAAGTCTAGAATTGTGTATTAGGTTTACTGAGAAAACAAAAAGTGATATTTAGTGAGGAAATAGTATATATGTTCATAAATTAATCTGCTCATAAACCTACTCAAATATGAAGCAGCAGAAACACCATATAGTATATTGTGAATTTATTTTCATACACATACATTTTCTTTTTACCTCAGTCAGCTACCAGCTATGATGGGTCCTAGTGCTGAGATGCTCCAAGCCCAGGATCTCAAAGTCTGAAGCATTGTTTCCTGACCTCAGCCTCTCATCTCACCATCTTTCTTATTTCCTTCTTTTAAGTTAAATTAAATGAAAACTACGTAGGGTTACTGTTTTGCTAATTTAGAGCTCTTTTTTATTGCAAGTGACAAAAAGAATTTTAAAGTATAACAGGACATACAATAAGAAGAAATTTTCCTTCTCATCAGATAGCTTCTTGCCAACAAATTCACTTTCCTAAAGGCAACCAATGTTTTTTCATACTGGAGACATTTTTATGCTTCTGTGCACTTTTTAAAAATACAAATGGGAGCACATTGTAAAATGCATTTTTAAATTTAATAATATAATTGTTAAAATGGGCATCATTCCAAATCAACATATTTAGAAATACTTCATTTTTTATAGCTCCACAGTATTCAACTGAGTATACGATGATTTAACCAGTCCTTGTATTTTGGGGACATTTACATTCCTTCCTTCTTAATATACATGATGCTGCACGGATTATCTTTGAACAGGTCTTTATTCTTATTAGGAAGAGCTCAGGAAGAAGCAAAAATGCATGTCACCTCAACACTTTAATTTGGGGATTCTAAATGCAAAACAATAATATTGAAAAAACACACAAACACATACACAGAGTTAGGGACACTGTATAGCAATGGTTTTCAAAATGTGGTCTCAAGACAATAGCATCAGCATCACCTGGAAATCTATTCCAATTGCAAATTATTAAATTTCATTTATCACATATATACTAAAGAAATTCTGAACAGGGTCTAACAATCTGTACTTTAATAAGCCGTCTGTGATATTCTGATACAAATTCAAGTTTAAGAACCATTACTTTCAGAGTCTGTAAGAGGATACAGTTTTGGGAATGAAGGCTACCAGGACTGGGAAATTTTAGTGACTCCTAAAAGTTTCCATCTCTTTTTAGCTACCTTTTCCCAAAGAGAAATTTCATTATAAAGTCAAATTTACCATAATTTTTCTTTATGCTTTATGGATTTGTGAATTCCCCACCCAGGAATATAAAATAACCAGTTTTGTATATATCAATACATCTGGAAATTATTTTGGTGTAAAAATAGAGATATAGTTTCATAGTTTAGTTAGTTCTCTAAATTGTATTATTGAATAATCCATTGTTTCTCCCAATGAAATGAAATTCTACTTTCATCATGTATAAAGCCTGTTTTAGAATCTGTTTGTTTTATCTATGGGTCTATCATGTAAAAAATCCAAACTGTTACTATTGTACATCTTTATGACATATTTAACAGTGGGTAGAAGTTAAAGAATCTTTTACTTTGTACATTTTAGACATTATTTTTATAATTTATTTTTAATTTTTAACTTAAAAATGCAGTTTTCTATGTATATTATTTTAAACCATATAATATATGTAAAATCTTATTAGTAATTTTTTTCAAAGGAAAAATTTCCTACATGCATTAGTTTTGTCATTTATGTTTGCCTAGGAACTTTTTTGGAGGAAGGGATCACCAGTGACTGGGATTTGCTGTAAGGTTCAGGAAATCCCCACTGCAGATTTTGGGAGACGGTTCTCTGCATAGTTTACTCTTTTGAAAGTAAGACGTCCTGCAAATTTTCTTCAGCTTCCAATTTCAGTCTTCTCAGCTCAGAAAGACCATTGCATTCTATTCTGGACTTCTCCTTCCTGGTCTGTAATCTTGAAAGTGCTTCTAGGTAGAAAGGCAGTTATAAATTTCACCTAATTTTTTTGTCCTCTCCCATGCCAGGAATTACAGTGCTGTCCTGCTTATTTTTCAGGGTCTGCATGCTTCAATCTAGTCAATCTGTCTTCCAGGGTCTGCATACTTCTGCCATGTTTAGTTTCCTGGCTGTTCATATAGTAGGAGAACATGGGAATTATTAGTTATTTCATCCTAGTCTAAAGAGCCTGCCTCAGTCTCCTACATGGCTGGTACTAAGGAGTAAGGACTTGTGTCTCTGTGCCCAGCCTCTTCAGGTAAGCAATATTTCTGCCAAAACCAACAGAATGCTTCTCAAACATGCTTCTCAAACACCAATGCTTCTCATACACCAATTTAAGATAAACAAAGCAATTTTCAAAAGAAAAAGCTGTAGGACTCATACTACAAGATATGCAGAATTATTATAAAAGTAAAGAAATCAAGACAATATAGTGTTGGTAAAAGACACCTAGAGCAATGGAACAGAATAGGGTATGGGAATAGACCAACACATGTATGGTCAATTGATTCTCACTAATGATGTTAAGAAATTTGATCATGAAAGAATGGTCTTTTTTTCCACAAGTGATATTGGAACTGCACATTCACCACAAAATTATGAACCTTGTACTTGTATTTCACAAAGTATATAAATATGAGCTCAAAATGAATAATAGGCCTAAAGATGACAAATGTCTTGAAAATAAGGAGAAAATCTTATGACACTGATCTAATGCAAAGATTTATTAAGACATAGAAAACTCTGATAAAAAAATGGTGAGTTGGACTTAGTAAAGTTATAAAATTTCTCATCAGATATTGTTAAAAAATGAAAACATATGAAACACATTGGGAGAAAATGTTTACAAAGCACAATGACAAGGACTTATTTCTTGAATATACGAGGAACTCGCAATATTCAATCATAATAGAGAAAAAGTCCAATTTAAAAAAAAATGGCCCAGAGATATGAACAGAACTTTCACCAAAGAAGAGGTAAGAACAGTAAATAAATATGAGAATTGTTCAATATGATGGGTTAGTACAGAAATGCAAATTAAAATTACAATAAGATACTACCCACTACATTGGAATGTTTTTCTGTTTTGCTTTTTGAAACAGTCTGGTTATGTTGCCCATGCCAGCTTTAAACTCCTGGGCTCAAGCAGTCTCCTGTCTCAGTGTCACACAAGAAGTTAGGACTACAGACATGTATAACTGTGCATGACTTAGAAGAGCTTCTAAAAATGACCAAAATGGTGACAAGGACACAAAATAACCAACATTCTTTTTCTTCTAATGATGATAATGCAAAATAGTACAGTCATCTGGGAAAGCAGTTGAAAATCATTTGGCTCTTTCTCATCTAATTAAAAATGTATTTATCAAACAACCTAGTACTCTGTCTCCTTGACACTTATCCAGTAGAAGTATGTTTACACAAACACCTGCATGTGATTATTTATAATGCTTTTTTATGAGTAATTGCCACAACTATCAGAGCGCTTATTCTCCCAAATGTCATTCAGCTGGTAAAAGGATAGACAAAATGTGGTATATCCAAATGTTGGAATACTACTCCACAATAAAAAATAATGAGCTACTGATATAAACAATGATATGGATGAATTATAAATACATTATACTAAGTGAAAGAAACCAGATTTAAAGATTACATAGAACAGGGCTTCCAGGAAGATGGCAGAACACTAAGCAGCAAAGTAAACAGACTCTCTGAGAGAAACAGTTCAGATGCTGGAATA
The DNA here is from genome assembly GCA_004365215.1 of Cuniculus paca. Taxonomy (NCBI): domain Eukaryota; kingdom Metazoa; phylum Chordata; class Mammalia; order Rodentia; family Cuniculidae; genus Cuniculus; species Cuniculus paca. Next base: position 3,653 of record RJWT010023891.1, on the reverse strand, counting down.
TAGCATCATGGGGAGGACAAGGAAGGAAGTGGGTCCCCTTGGAGGAATCTAAAATGTCAATCTAAATTCTTCACCCAGTAAGAATCTAAAATGTGAATTGAAGCCCACAGAGAGTAAAAACAAAAACTTAAATAAAGAAGAAGGTGGTAGCTGGCAGTGTCTTTGCCTGCAGCTGGACTAACTCTGCGAGAGGAGCTGTGGGAGCCTGGGGATGCATGGTCACAGTGGTGGCTAGAGACCCCAGAGATCTCTGCAGAGAGGAGCAGTGGTGGAGGAGAGCAATGGATGCAGAGGTCTGCACTGGCTGGCAGTGAGTGCAGAGGACTCAGTCCTCCCACAGAGACAGTGATTGGTCGCGAGCCATTTTGGAGTTGGGCAGGATAAGCCTGGGGTCAGAACTGCTGCCAGCTTCTTCCAGCAGCTCCAGGTTGGGTGCAGACTGGCAGAAGCTGCTTGGACTGAGTCCTGCTCCCCTGCATGTTCCAGAAAACATCGCTTAGGTACCCAACCAGCTTAGGTCCGCAGGTCCTGGCTGGCTCCTCTCCCGTGCAAACTCCAAGGGCCCTTGTGGGCCAGTATCCAGCTCAGTGCAGAAGCACGGGTGCCCACCATCAGATACCTGCAGCCAGCACTGGCTAGAAAAACCAAACAGTCTCGCTTCAGAGAAATTGTAGCCAATGCCGGAAGTGCCTGGGACCCCACTACCCACATGTTCAGAACTCAGGAATATGTCAAGACGAAGAAGGAAAAGGCAATGTCTGGCATCCAAACCAAGCAGTGCCAGTAAAGGAGAGGTAAACACAGAAGAGATCGGGAGTCGCGCACCTAAAATGTCTGAATTGATGTCAACTGAAGTAAAGAAACAATTTCATGAGGCAATAAAAGAAATTAGAACAGAAATCCTGTCCCAGGTAAAAGACGACATGAAAAACATAATAAAAGAATTGCTAAGCACCTCTAAAAAAAGACAGATAAAAAAATAGAGGAGCATAGGAAAATGAGGGAAATCATGAATGAACAATATAAGAGAGATTTAGAATGCATGAAACAGATTCAAAGAGACATCCAGGAAATTAAAAACTCCATTGAAAGCTGGCATAACCATTTGAAAGAAACTGAACATAAACTCTGAAACCTTGAAGACAGGTTTGCACCTTGCAATTGCGAAAGGAAAGATCTCTTAAAAATAACAAGGAACCAGGAAGTAAAAATTCAACGGTTGCAAGACAACTCAAAGAAACATAACTTAAGAATTAAAAATGTGAGTGAAAAAGCAGGGGTCAAGACAAGTGACATCAAGACTCTATTTACAGAAATAATTTTGGAGAACTTCCAAGCATGGGAAAAGGAAGTGACATTCATATAAGTGAGGCATATAGAACTCCAGCTAGCCATTACCACAACAAATCTACACCCAGACATATAATAATCAAGATCCCAGAAACTCAACTCAAGAACAGAATATTAAAAGCTGTTAGAGAAAAGAAATAGATCACCTATAAAGGAAAACCCATCAGAATCATGGCAGACTTCTCAACACAAACCATCAAATCAAGAAGAGGCTGGAGTGAAGTATTACAAGTCCTATAAGAAAACAACTTCCAACCCAGACTGATGTACCCTGAAAAACTGGATCAAACTCATGAACATGCTTGCCAGGCAGGCACTTACAACACCGAGCTAAATCCCCAGCCCTTGTCTTTTTGAGACAGGTTCTCGCTATGCTGTTCAGGCTGGCCTTGACCTCACTTTGCAGCCCAAGCTGGTCTTGAACTTGCAACGATCCTCCTGCTTCAGCCTCCTGAGTGGTGGGATTACAGGTGTGCACCACTAGGCCCGGCTCTTTCTTTCAAAATTAATGAAGAAATAAGATACTTCCATGACAAAGAACAACTCAAAGAATTCATGACCACCAAACCAACCCTAAAAAGAATACTAAAGGACATTCTAGAGAGAGATAAAAAGGACCATGGTCTTAGAAACAATGGAAGAGGGGACCATCAAGTGGGGGTAGTCGACTGAATGGAGAGGAAAAATAGGGAGCCAATGGCAGGAATATAGCATGGCAGAGACAGTGCAGTACAAGAGGGCCATAACTATTAATGTAGATGGCCTCAACACACCAATAGAAAGAAACACAGGCAGAGTGGATCAGGAGACAGGCTGCATCAATATGCTCCATACAAGAAACACATTTAACTAGAAAGAAAAGTCATAGACTGAAAGTCAAAGGAGAGAGAACAATGCCCTATGTGACAGGGAGCAAAAACAAAACAAAAGAAAAAAAAGTAGGGTTAGCTTACCCATCAACTGCAGAATGCATAAGAAAGACATGGCATTTTATGTGGTGGAAACCTACTCTGCTATAAAGGAAGATAACCTCAAGGCTCCTGTAGGTAGATGGGAAGCAACTTGAGATCAAGCTCATGGATGAAATGGTTCAGAGTCACATGGGTGAATTTTGTGTTGTCTCCCTAGAATAACAAACTAAAAGAGTTAGTGGGTTCCAAAATGCACAACACGTACTGGGAAAATCAAAAGGGAGGAATTATCTAAAAAGGGAAGGAAGTGGCCACTGTTAATCTATTATCATGATTTGAAACTCATATGGTCTTCATTGTTCTGGTTAGTTTCGTTTTATTCTGATTTGTTCGATTTTATTATACTTGATAGCATGGACACGTATTTTAAAGATAATAAAATACATAATTGCAACCATGGAGAATATCCAATTATCTTGTTTCGAAACCCTCTATTGCTTCCATTGTTTTGCTTTGATTGATTTTACTCTATTCTGTGTTGTTCGATTGTATTATGTCTGAAGGTGTAGGCAACTATTCTGAAGATAACAAGAAGCATTATGGTAGCCACTGCTGTTTTACTACTTTGTTGAAGTTCTGTATTGTTTTCACTGTTTTGCTTTGTTTGTTTACTGGTTATATTTGTTTGATTTTATTTATCCCTGATGGTATGGCCAGTTATATTGAAGATAACAAGAGGCATTATGGTAGCCATTATTGATTGCCTTTGACCCTGTTTCATGTACCATGTTCATTGTTTTGCTGTGATTGACTCTATTCTGTTTTATTTTGTTTGGTTGTATTCTTCTCAAAAAAAAAAAAGGTTACATAGAACAGAATTATACTTATATGATATTATGGAGAAGTAAAACCATAGAACACACTAAGTAGATCAATGGTAGCCAGGGATTGTGGGCTGAGGGAGGAAATGAGCACACACCAGGATAAGGCAAAAATTTAAAGTGACAACACTGCTGGGACTGTAGTACAATGGTACGTGTTTGTGTAACTGTACTTCTAGAAACATCAGTAAAAAAATGACATACAGGCAAATTAAGTCACAAATCTTGACTGCTATAAAAAATCACACACAAAGAGTAGAGTTTTATTTTATTTTATTTTATTTTTATGAGCAGGATATATTTATTAAGAGAAAGAAAGCTTCTGTCTGAGAGAGAGACAGAAGGGGTCCCGAGTGGGTTGCCAAAGACTTTGGCTTTTTGAGAGACTTTTATAGAGTAAAACCACAAGGTGAGGTGGTCCAAGTTGGGGAAAACCTGGGAAAACCACAGGCATGAGGTGGGACAGAACTATGGTTAACCAGTAAGATTAACTGTTCAGGTAAAATTGACC
>RJWT010023890.1:0-16659 GCA_004365215.1 Cuniculus paca | reverse complement strand
TGCACTGAGGTGGGCACCAAGCCACCCAGGGTTTGCGTGGGAGCAGACCTGGTCAGGCCCTGTGAATCTAAGCTGTTTAGGAACCTACGCAATATTGCCTGAAACACGCACGGGAGCAGATCTCCAATCAATCAGCTTCCACGGGTCCGCCCACAACCTGGAGCTCCCAAATGACTGGTTTTTCTGGCTTTGTTCCAAGCAACTTCCGTGGGTCCGCCCACAACCTGGCGCTGATGCCAGAAATGGTTAGCAGTCTTGGCCCTGGGTGTAGCCTGCCCAACGCCAAGATGCTGCCCAACCCCAAGATGGTGCCCAACCGATCACTCTTTCCCGTGGAGGGGAAGGGGGGTGAAATTCCAAGCACTCACCAGCAGCCAGCACAGATCTCCGCATCCACCACTCTCCTTCAACCCCGCGCCTCTCTGCAGAGACCTATGGGGATGACCGCAGCTGCAACCATGACCGCAACTGCAACCGCACGTCTCCAGGCTCAGCAGCTCTTCTGACAGGGTGAATCCAGCTCCAGGCTGAGGTGCTGCCAGCCACCCCCTTCTTCTTTGTTTAAATTCCTTTTTTTCTCTTTGTGGGCTTCAATTCATATTTTATATTCTTCCTTGGTCCAGGGGACCCACTTCCTTCCTTCTTGTCCTCGCCATGATGTTATATTCCAGCATCTGAACTGTTTCTCTCACAGAGACTGTTTACTCTGCTGCTTACTGTTTCGCCATCTTTAGCTCCTTGGCCAGGACTTTAAAGTCAAATACCTTCAGTGGAATCCAGAATTTTATCCACCCTCGTGTCTGTTATTTTCAAGGTGATATTGCTGGGAGCCACTTGAATTCACTGATTTTTAAATTATATTTATTTTACTCATTGTGGCTTGAGCATCTTAGATATATAAACAAACTTTGGGAGTAAATTTTTCTTTAGATGAAAACATCTGTATCCAAGGCATTTAAATGTGTTCCTCGTTTTGGCCAGCTTTTATGTTTTTTAGAAATGCTTTATGATATACTTCTTCATATGACCATGTTTGTATGTCTGCTAGTGTTTGAATATTTTGTTCCAAGACTTAAGGTTTACTTATGCTTCCTCTCTACATGTTACATATTTCTGGGATGAAAAATATTTATATTTTCCAAGTATTTGAAAGAAAAATACCTATATTTAGAATGTCTGTATCTATGATAATATCATACAATAGAAACAAGTATTTATTTGAAGACAAAAGAGAAAGAAAATATGTGACAAAGCAGAAAAAGGCCATAACTTGTACACAAATAGTGGAGAAAATAGCCAACTGAAAGCATCAATGAAGAGTAATTTTCAATAATTGTAGGGTTTTCTCATTTAAGTCTGTTTGTACTATGCTGCAGAATAAAATGTTTTTGGATTTGAAATGCTATGCTCTGTGCCAGTATTCCCAGGATGCAATTCTATAAGTATTTTTCTGGCTACCTTCTTCGTTCTTGGTCTGCTATTTTCCTAGAATATGTCTCATCTTTCACTTAATCTCCCTGATTACATCTCACCTAGGTTTGCTCAAATGATGTTTCTTGGCAGACATTTTCTCCTTTTTATTAGAAACTTTTTATTGGAGTATAAGATACATACAGAAAACTACACATATTTTAAGCATAGAACTCGAACATAACGAGGTTTTAGCATTTTTATATTGTCACCAATATCAACTTTATTATAAAGTATGTCCCATATTTTCTAATGGAATAGAATCCTAACATATCTCATTGAAAATGATTGCTAAATGACATTAGTCAAATGCCTCAAGACTTGAGCATTTTTAATTTCTAGAGAGGCTAATTACTATTTAAGAATTTGAAAAATGAGAAAAAGTTTCTTTCCACTTATCATCTTCAGAGTCACTGAGTGTGTTCTGGCACGGGTTTACATGCATTATAATTAACCCCTGCTTTCAAAGTCTGTATCCTTTCCATGCAGGGCTCAGCACTAGCAAGCAGGATGAACCTGTATTGGCATGTAACTGAATACTTTATAATGTAAAAGTTATGCATTTATCTTAACATATCTTAGAAAAAAATAATGGTTATATCAAGCTTGTAAGTTCTTCAATATATTTGCCTAGGTACATGCTAAAGTTAAGATAGTAAATTTTCTAAAAGAGTAAGCAAACATTAGCCTTGACTGTGATATAAGAATGACCAATGTTGAGGAAACATTGAACACTTCCAGGGGACATTACTTAAGGGATTGCTTCTGCTGGGAGAATGAAAGGGAGTTCAGTGAATCTCAGGAAGCACTTTTGGGCTGAAAGCATATGAAACCAGTACTGAAGACAGCTCTCTACCTCCATTTCAGTGGAACAGGTCTTCTCACATACTACAGTCTAAAAGCTAAAGGGTACTTTTCCAAGATTGCTTAGAGGTCTGCCTTCCAGGGGATCTAGCATTGACCTGTGATCTAAGAGATGCATCCATCACATCTTCTAATATGGGTAACTGTCACTTTACAAGCTTGTAAGAACACGAATGGAAAATACATGAACATGTTCTGCTCTTCACACTGGCTCTGCCGGTAAATACTGTATGGCCAGGGACACGTTTGGTTTTTCTGTGGCAGCACAGGCCCTCCAGATCCATGCCTCAGTTTAAACAGTAGCCTATTTCTTCTATACCAACTCGCTTCTCTTCATCTTATAGTTGGGGTTAGGTTGAAGACAACAGAATACCCTCTAGCCATTTATGTACAAAGAAGTTTATTCTCAGTTTTTAGATGAGTCTTCAAATGCTTGAAAGTGCTAGAGAAGCAGACTTTAGGCTGAGCTTGCGAGCGTCACCTTTGTGCAATATAATTGGTCTGAAAAAAACCACTTGGAAGACACAAAATAAAGAAAAGGAGCCACCACAAAGTTACTGCCCTCAGGACTCCATATAATTTGTTGGGACCCATATACTTCTCATGGATGGTGATTTGTTCATTACAAATCTACCACTGTTTCTTTTATTTTTGCATCCTTTTTCATATTTTTTCTTAAAAGTAAAAAATATCATGAGCCTACTAAATGCATATGTGAATAAACTGCAAAGGGTTATATTTGAAAAAAATATATGTATCATTCCACTCTCACCTCATCAAATCCTCATCCCCAGCACGTCTTTTCTCCAACATGGTTCTGTAGATGGCGCCATTGCTGCACGATGGCCGGTCGGTGGCATAAAACGTTGGACTTTGAAAGGACTCAGAATAGGTTAATTTTAAAGATCATCTAGAAAATTAAAAAAAAATTAAAAAGAAATAAAGATCATCTAGAAGTCTAGTGCATGATGGGGTCAGAGCTAAGTATTTTTGAGTTTGGTTTATGACTAGACATTGGCAAGTTGCCTGTATGCCTGGAAAGTAAAGATAGAAACATTCTGGGTGAAGGCAATTCCCAAGAGCGTCTGGGACTAAAAGACGGTTAGTGCTTCTTTCACGCTTAATGGGAAGCTCTTGACAGTTAAGTTCAGGACTTGTTTTGCTGTTTCGGGGGCTCACCTTGGCTGGTAACACGTCAGCTGCTCAGGAGTCCAAGTTAGCCACAAGAGGTGAGCTACAAGTGTTGCTTGGGGGGTGTTTTTCATTTTTGTGCACGCTCATTTTTCTTCCTCTTGTTCTCTTGTTGCTATTAATAAGGCATTGGTTAAATCTCTTTCTGACTTTTGTTTTATGGACTGAATCATTTCTCCAAAACTTTTATCTTTTTGGAAGAAAAATTAAGCTACAATGTGAGTGTAATAAAGCCTAAATTAAGATAAATTATGATGCTCATTAACCGACTCAAAAAAAAAAAGAAAGAAAAAAAGAACAGAAAATGAAACTGAAAAGGAACATTGGCTATTGTCCATTCCTTTCAAGTGTCTTAGTATCTTCCAGACATCCTCCAGCAAATATTCACAAATCAATTTTACTCACTTGTCTGTAAAAGCATACAGTTGCATTAATAACACACTCAGATTGATGAATAACCCTTTTAACTTGATATGCTTAACAGAAAAATTCACCCAACTACAACTGTGGGTCAGCCCTCCTTAACAAAAGCCACTGTCTCTTGGGCACTACTATTTGCTACGTGCTTTTGGAAAAAAATAGTTCTCATAGCATTAGAATATCTTTAGAAGGTAGAGCTCTTTGTTTGCACTTTCAAAATAATCTGTAAGAACGATTTCTGTATCTTAAAACAAAAATTTCCTTGAGTCTTTCCAGCAGAGATGATGAGGTAGTTAGATCTGAGGTAATTCTTGAAATTCTGTAGTCCCAAATGCTCTGTAAGTCACTTCAAAAACTTCAGGAAAAAACAAGCTTCAGAAAGCTGTTTTTTAGGGAAACAATAAAAACATTGATGCTGGGGACAAAAACACACACACACACACACAAAAAAAACACAGAAGAAGCTACACTGTAAAGTCGGTGATAAAATTTTAAAATCATCATCTTTACGGAATTGGAAATGAATTTAAAAAGGAATGGGCCCTTTGTGAGAAGAGGAGATTTGCATTCCCAAACCCTAGAACCTAATCCTTCTCTTGACTTCTGGCGGGACAAGAAGCAAAACTGCTTTCCCTCTCAGGCTTTTACACATCTTAGAAGCAGAATCTACTTACCTCCAGAAGATCTTTGGTAGAGGAACAAGATATTCTCTAGGGGAGATAATAGTGATTCTTCTGCTAGCTTGATTCCTTAGGAACTCTGGACTTTTTGACTGTCAGAGCTACTGCATCCTTATACATATTTCTTGGTACTGATAATTTTGTAACTAGATAAAGCATCTAGTAAATTGAGAAGGTGGTAGAATAAATACTTGCCAAAATGTAATTTAAATGGGCTAGTAGACACTAATAATCCCAATTTGTGAGCACATGTGTACAGAGTGAGAAAGAAAATAGAGGCTGCAGTAAGTAGACATTGTTTCTAGCAGTGTGTTAATGCAAAAAGTGCAAAATGGAAGTTCTTAGTTCAAATTGTTCAACTTTGTACTCAAAATGTGAAAATTACATAATTCTTTCATTTTCTAATTAACTTAGAATACCTATTTCTTTTGCATTAATCCAGTACATTTTATTATTGGACTTTATTTCATGTCTGATTTTTATATTAATTATTTTTTATATCATTGTTTTAGAAATCATCCTAGAAACTCAAAAGTAATCACAGTACACTTATACCATGTCCCAAACATTGAAAGGATCTTATAATAGTTTAACTTATCATAATAGTTAACCCTATCTTTTATGCTGCTATAGTTGCACTAGTTAAGAATTCTCCTTGAGTTTCTGTTCCTGTAGTTTTCTGTTCCTGGGAACACTCTGGTTTGACTTGAAAAACAAACACTTTTTAATGTTTCTTGTATTGTCGATCTATTAGCTTTGGCTACCTGAAAGATCTTATTTCTTCATGTTTTTTAAGGGATATTTTCACTCAGTACAGAATTCCAGATTGGCAGAATTGGTTTGTTTTTCTTTTGGTTCTTTAAAGATGTCTTCTAGCATATAGGTTTGGTTGTTAGATTGCTATTTCTTTGAAAGATTTTCCCTTACTGAGTTTTTAGAATAATATTAGCTGAAGTGTTCTGTATTTGTTTTGCTTGGAGTTCACTAAATTCAGTGAATCTGTGGAGCAGAGCAGTTTTTTTTTTTTGTCTTTTAACAAAATTTGCAGAATAAAGGCAACATGTTATTACTTCAAAAAAATTTTTTTGCTCCCAACTTCACTCTTGTCCTTGATATGCTGGCTACTCATTTGCTTGACTTTAAAATTGTGTACCATATCCCTTAATGATTTTGTTCTGCTCTTTTGATTCTATTTTCTGCCTGTGTTTCTCTGTATTTTGTTGATCCATTTTGAGTCTACAAATCCTCTCTTCTAAGTTCAGTCTGCTGTGAAACCCATCAGAAGAGATCAGGATTTCACATTCTGTATTTCACATTTGACTTTTTTAAACTTAGTTTTATTTGGTACACTTTTAACAAACATGATTTTCACACTCACTAGAGGGAATTTGTACCCATACATAATATACCTTAATTCTTTGTTTTTCCATTCCCCTCCCTTCCTTTCAATCTTTCTTCCCTTCTCCATGTACAGAACATTTTTTCTATTGTTTTCTTTCCATTCTTTTTTATTTTCATCCCTATTTTCTTCTTTCCCTTCCCTCTCCACTTTTTCTAGTTCCTCTTCCTATTTGAGCATTTTCTTCTTACTTCCTATTATCTATCTTCCATTTTGGTGCTTATTTGTCCTTTATATTTCTAAAATTTTATTAGAGTTCTCCACACAGACAGCAACAGCTGATGGAGAGAGAGAGAAAGAGAGAGGAGAGAGAGACAGAGACAGAGACTGAGACTTGGTTCACATGATTATGAAGGTTGAGCAGCTTCAAGATCTGCCATGGAAAGTGGAGACTCAGGAAACCCAGTGATATCGTTCACTCTAAGTTCAAAGGCCTGAGAAACCGGGGAAGTTGGTGGCATAAATCCTTGTCCAAGGGCAGAGATGTGACTCCTCTCTCAGGAGGCAGGCAAGAAACAAAAGGGACAAATTCTCATTCCTCTGCCATTTTTTCTGTTCAGGTTTCCAACAGATTAGATGATGTCCAACAACATCGGAGAGGCCAAGCTATTCTAAGTGCACCCATTCAAATGCTATTCTCACCCTGAAACACCCTCATAAATACACCCAGAAATAATGTTGAATCTGGGCAATCCTTTAGTCAGTCAAGTTGACACATAAACCATCCAAGAATGTTTAGCTGGACATAGCAATGCATATCTGTAAAACCAGAACTCCGGGAAGCATGAGGATCATAAACGAGGATCAACCTGGGCAACTTAATAACTCAAAACGGTCTCAAAAGAAAGCAGAGAAGTAATTTTCAAAAAGGTTGGGGATATAGCTCAGTGCACAGAGCCTGGGTTTATAAAGGTGATCTTATAGCATGACTATGAAAGCACTGGTCCTAGTCCAGGGTCTACTGGAACTGGCTGGGACCCTGAACTAACTAAGTAGTCCTGTATCATAAGTCCACTACTTGTCTGCATCCACATGAATATTCCTGGAGCCCGACAAGACCAGGTTTAAGGTTGTGTCTATGGGTTTGTTGGCCCAGGACCCAACTTTGAATCTTCTACAGTGTGGGGCTGTGGTAGTGCTCCTGGAGTCTGAATTTGCAGGTGCTGGCCTGGTCTCTGGAGTCAGCGAATGCTAGCCTGACACTGCAGTCAGGTCTCTGGTCTCAGGTGGACCTGAAACTTAAGTCCACTAGACTTAGCCTTGGTTCTTGGGTCACTGGGACCTGCTTGGCTTTGGAGTATGCCTGGAGTGTGGAACCACAGGCTGGATCTTGGGGCTGGAGACATTATATGGAACTTGGATTATAGGGGCTGGCCTGGTGGTGGAGGCAGGTCTGGAGACTGAGGAGTGAACAAGGCCTGCCTGCATTCTGAGGTTGTGGTCATCAGGATTCACAGTGGCAGTCCTGGTGCTGGGATCCATGTTGAGACTGGGTACTCATGTCATTCTTTCTCTCCACACAGAGGGGAATCTCCACATTATACCACAAAGATTTGGCAATGGGTGATATGGATACTGTGGAACTGTCCCTCATCAATACCTCAATGAATCTTTTATTTTTGTGCTATAAACTAGATGCTATAATCTTTTATGTGGATTCCTTAGCTCTAATGATGGCATTTTTGTGCATGGATTGCTATTTAAACTGAAGTTTTTACAAGGGAATGAGTGTTGGAATGTGCTACTCACTATCTTGCTGATGTCATTTTCTGGGCTATTCTTGTCATACATCATGGTTACCTAGATTTTTTTTTAATTATTATTTTAGAGGGACTTTTATGACCCTCTTCACTCCCTACTTTCTACAATCTTCTCTTATATATATAATCTTAAAATCTCCTGCAGATTGAATAAAAATAATGTTTTTGGTATTCATAAATTTGGGGAATGGGCCTATCACACAGATTCAGATCTGGCTTCAGAATTTTATATACTAGCTGTTCAGAATGAAAATATATGCTTCATGGATATAAATGGCACTTGCCACGGGCTAATATGTTGTTTACATATGTCTCGTCATTTGGCTGCAATGAGATATTCACACTGTTCTTTCTTCCTTGTGAAACAGTCTTCACTTAGAGTGTGAACTCTTTGAGATCAGTGACAGGTTTTGTTAACCTGTGCAGGTTAATTTCCTGCATAGGTGTAGGAATGTAGGAGTGTAGTGTATATTTGGTAAGTGTTGGGGGGATTATGAGGCATGGATTGAATAACAATCTGTAATTAAAGAACACATTGATAGTGTATAGGATCCCATGCAAAGAATTCATTATTTATTATTGGAACAACAGAGCAGAGGAAAATGGCTTATCAAATTTGAAAGTTTTTTCACACACAACAAAACCTGGTAACGTATGAGAGTCAATTATTGTGACATTGCCTCCATTCAGTTTTTTTCCAAATATGTGAGATATTTTCCGTGACTCAACATCTCTGTACTTCGTAATAACTAAATACAGAAGCTAAGACAAGATAGGTTTACATGAACCCTTGACCTTGTTCACTCCTCAACCGACACAAGTCAAACAAAATCTAACTGAAGGAAATACATTTTAATAAAACAGATTAGGTTGCAATAAAAAAGCACATGGTGGTGATGTAATTAAGTGAATTAGGGAGTCTGTTTTAATACTACACAAGTTAAAAGTCACGTAGCAGGAAGCAGGAGTCACCAAACCAAAATTAAACCACAGTCTCAAGGTTCTTTCAATCAGCCAGCACAGACTGCCAGAGCCCGGAGCAGCAGCTCAGGCAGCTCCACCAGTTTCCTCTCTGCCTCAGAAGATCAGCCCTGCAGATGAGAGTTGTCATCGGTTCCCATCAGAAAAGAGGCCAAGGACAATTCTGCATTCTTTTAACTGACAAAACAGTGGAAGAAACAGAGATTTTAATCTCTGTAGTACAGCTAGTTCCTTTGCGAATAGGTTGCTTCCGAGAGGGAAAGAAATCTCAGAGCATAAGAAATGAAGAGTGGAAAAAAAAAAGAAAAGAAACGAGGAGCGAACAAACACGAAGGGCTCCCAGTGACCTTCGCCAAGAGTGAATGGTGGAGGGAACTATTTCACTCCACCAACTGGAGGGAAATAGTTAGAGGCAGATTCAATTAGCTGTGAAGCCAATCACTTACCTAAAGATCTGAAAAACTGTGTCCCGGGTATTTTCAGAAAAGATGCAAATTAACTCAGATGTTCAGGTGAAATAATCATTTCTTTTCCATAACTCATTTGAACTTTCTCATGAGCACCTACTCATCTAAGCCATGGAGATAATAGTTTAGTCCAATGCAGAAAGCCAAGTTTAGTCTTTTAATACAAATATTTTTGTGAGTAATTCTGTCATTCAGAGATTGTCTCTTCCCCTACATGTGTCCTGTACTCAGATTCGACCAGTTATACAAATAGACTCCTCAACAGTATTTGTGGGAGCAGACAGCATAATCATATATCACTTTATAACAACAGAAAACAGTAAGGTCTTGGAGTCCTCTGCACTAATCCTTATTGAATCCTCTGATCTTCTAGTTTCCACATATGTTCCCAGCCACCTGGTTACTGTGCAACATATTGGCATGTGAAACTAATTTGTTTTCAACAAATAAATTCAGCTTTCGCAAGTCTGTTCCCTGCTACCCTGGCTCCACTGCAGCTCTTGCCAATTGCATTTCTCCTCCTGAGATCTGGCTGTAACTCCTATTTAAGCCTCTGTTTATGTTCTTATCTAGAGTTCGTTTTGCCTAAGCTGAAGTGACACTGCTGCTTTGCATAAATTGGTCAGCCAGGACCACTGTGTATTTTCCACATTCCTCCTCAGGGAACTCAAGGTGTTTTGAGAGCATTTGTGCCACAGAGAGTTTGATGGAGACTCTGGAAAGTTATACTCAGACCGTTCACGCTGCCCATGGGTCTGTCCAGTTTGTGAGTTCTCACACAAGAAAGGTACAAAAGTCTCTCTGCATGTGTGTGTGCATGCATGTGTGTTTCACTTTTTATTTTTTGCATTGTTTTCAAGTCACTTATCATGTTGTCTACATCCTGGACTTTTGTCAGAGGCAGGTGACTCTGTCTCCCAATGCACTTCCAGTCCTCAATGACCATTTTCCTCCTAACCAAACACCAAGGAGTAGTATTTCCCCAGTCTTTTTTTCTCTTTAGTAAGGAATTCTTTTGTGGAACACTTAAAGACTAGACCTACCCAGCTAGAACTTTGCAATAGTTGATAAATTAGAAAATACTTTTGTGTTTTGATAAAGGCTGTGCTTCTGCACTATTGCTCCTGCTATGACCTGGAGAATGCCGCCTTGAAGTTACAGGGCTAGTGGATGATCTCTTGGTCTGGAAGGGATCTACCATCTTTTTTTTTTTCTTTTCTTTTCTTTTAGTAAAAGTTACCAGAAATCATCCTGGAAACTGAAAGGTTTCCAGGGAATGAGCTTCAAAGAAGGAAACAGAATTCATCAGTCTATTTTCCTAAGGCAACTCTCTTCATAGAAAAGTGGGAAATGGCTTCTAGTATCTGTTCTGTTCCAGGATTTTTCACTTTCCAGGCTTAATTATACCACCCAACAGGGAATAGAACACCCTTTCCATTCTTCTGCCTTTGCTGGAGTACTAGTAGCACCTCGAAAAACCTGATCTTAAAATAAGAGGAATGAGGAGGGAAGCATATGAATGAGGAGAGTAAGTGAAAACCAAGGACCTCAGAACTATCTCTATGACTAATAAAGTTAAAGGTTCAAACACAATACTGTCAGGCTCCTTTTTCTGTAGTAATAAAAATTACTGCTCTTTTCGTTTTCATGCAAGTAAAAGCACAAAAAGAGTCTTTTCATATTTTCTCTTTCATCAAATCAAACATATTATAAACTTGTTACTAATGTTTGGAAATTCCAGTGTCTTTTGTGCAGTTTGACAGAGGTAAGTTTCCTAGTAGCAAAAATAATAGGAATAATTACAGGTCTCTGAAATGAGTGATGTGAACATAGCTCAGTGTCTCTCTTGGTGATAAAGCACAATGACTCTCTCAGATGAAGAATTATTTGAGGTACAACCCATGCTTTGCATATTTTTCCCACACTAGTCATTTGTATATACCATGACCAATTTAAAACCTAGAAGAGAAGCAAAAATTACATTTTAATTTCGCACTGCTAAAACCGGGACAGTCCCTAACGGGTCTAGCTTGTCTTAATAGGATTTTATTCGTTGCCATTTAGCATTCAAGAGTCTCCTAATTTGCCTCTTTTTGTAATATATCAACTATAACCAAACCTGGTGCATATGGTGACCTACACTTAGAATCTCCCATTTCAGGAAGCTCAAGAAGGAAAATTAAAATTTCAAACCCAGCCCAGACAACTGAGTGACTGAGTGAGACCCTGTCTTGAAATTTTAAAAAGTTCAAAACAAGATGGGTAGTCAGTCTGAAGTCTGTCATAAGTTCAATCTTCAGTACTAAAAAAAAGTATGGCAGATGAAAGAATCAGAACCAATCCGCCTTTTAAAAGGCAGCTGTTAAAATTCCATTTTAGAGGAGATCCAACAGCTACTGTTAAGTTTAGTGCCTCCGGGACCCCCATCATCTTGATTAGAACTTACTCTCTTAAAAGTTGCAGAGAGGGAGAGTACAGACCATTTTTATCGAGTAAGAGACATAGTTTGCCCTCGGAAGGTATAATTCAGAATCTTTTCACTTTTAAGTAATTTTGTTTTTGTTTTTGAAATATGTCCTTGCTTATTAGAGTGCATAGCTTAGCGAAAGAGTGATCCAGTTTGCCTAAAGAACCTAACAACCTTCTGAGAAGGAAAGGACAAACCACCTACCAAACTCTGTGCCTTGCAATTTGGTGGTAAGTAAATGCACCAAAGAGGAATAAAGTGGTCCTAATCACGACCTACCAGCAGAAAAGAAAAAAAAATGCTTTGAATTCTTAAGGGAAAAGGCAATGACTTAAGCTAACAACTCCAGGGTCATGGGTTGGAGTTGATTCTTGCAAGAGGTATGTTCAAAATAGTAAGTCCCCTCCAGCATACTACAGTGCTTGAGAGCAATGCCTAAGCATGTAAGTATGACCTTGGTGCCCAGCCTGGTCACCACGATGGCTTGGGATGGGACTTGGGCCAGCAAGGCCACTCCTGTAGAAATGCAGTAGGAGCCCACAGTCTACATGGGATCAGAGCAGTCACACAGCAGCCACTGCCTGGTATTAGGAAAGGATCTTACTCTTTCTGGATCATTTAAGACCTCAAAGGTATAAGGAAAAAGGCTTAACTGCAAACTCAAATAACATATTTGAATCCTGAATTACTGAGTGGGTACACTCAGGTTACAAATAAAGCCACAATCACAATGTATTGGGACTGCTGCCATACGCCTTGTTCTTATCTAAGTGCTTTTAGGAAGTATAGTTTTTACTGTGGTGCCTGTCCACAGGGGCTACTGCTGATTCCTAGAGAGGCAGTTACAGCCAACAAATAAGGGAGTATAGTGAACGCCTTATTTATGACTATATCAGTGATACATAATGGCATAATTACAATGCAAATATAGTGCTCCCTAGGTACCAGACTCTATTCTTGGTGCTTAATAGCCATTAACTCACTCGAATATCATAAGAACCCTAGTACCTCTAGGTCACAGGTGAGGACACTGAAGCAGAGAATTTAAGTAATTTCCAAAGGCTTGTATGGAAGCAAGACAATCCTGCAGATCAGCTCAAATGGCAAAACCTAGAAAGGATGCATAAATGCATAAGACTAGTTTAACATCTAGAATCAAGGCAGAAAATACATTTTATTGAGAAGCCAGTGGGGAGTTGCATTATGGACAGCTTACAGTGCACATGGTTTTGGATCTGTTAGGACAACTGGAATGGTCCTTGTTCGATAAGAATTGATGAGTCTTCAAAGGGAGAAAAAAATAAGCCCCCTAAGAGAGAAGTGCTGTGCATACAGGGACATATATCTACACATTAACCCTATCAGACTCCTCAGTCTACTCAGAGAACTTGGGCAAAGTTACTAAGCTATCATTAGAAGCTACCACTGGAAAAGATCTGCTATTAAAGTGCACTAAATCACACTAAATCACCAAGAATTAGAAAAAAGATAGAGAACGTGACTATGGAGCAAGAAGGACGAAGAATATTCCAGAGCGCAGTATGACAAACTGTTAGGGACTCAGCAGCAAGAACACTTGGCAGATCATAAATAAAAGTTGGCACATGGCTGTATAAGAAGTTAGAGGGATATGGAAAGAAGAGAGGGTGTGGCAGGGGCAAGAAGCATTTGAGAAAAGACTGTGAATCCCATGGCTAGGATTGATAAGAACTGTGGTCTTCACACCTTCCCAGGGTTATATTGCCTGGCACTAAGCCAAGCCACTAGCCAGAATTTCCCATGACAACTCAGTGTCTTTTTGTTCTTCATCCATCCTAGTGAAATGAAGGGTCATTACACTGCAAGCTGTGTGTTTATCCCTCTAAATAGTTTTATTATTAGGGGCTGGGGATCTAGCTCAGTGGCCTAAGCACCTGCCTGCAAGCACAAGGTCATGAGTTCAATCCCTGATGCCGCAAAAACAAAAAAATAGTTTTATTATTTTTCAGGGTTGCTTAATGCATGGAGATATTGATTTAATCTTACTCTAACAATTAAAAGAAGCTATTCCATTAAAGTTTTTAGAAGTAGTTTAGCACTATTTTGGTTCTTCCTATCCAAGAGCAAGGGATATCTTTCCATTTTCTGACATCCTCTTCTGTCTCCTTTTTTTTTATTTTAAAGAGGATAAAACCAAGGAAAATAAAACAGAATAAAACCAACCAAAACAAATCAGAGCATGTGATACAGGACTTCACAACATTACAAAATCAATAATAGTTATAATGCCTTTTATTATCTTCAAAATACTGCAGATACCTTCGGACATAGTAAAAACCAAAGAGAACAAAATAGAATAGAAACAATAAAAACAAAACAATGGATGCAATAAAGGACTTCAAAACAAGACAATAGTAAATCCAAAATGGCTAGCATAATGTATCTTGCTATCCCCAAAATAGCTGCTCATGCCATTGAATATAACATAATCATACAAAACAAAAGAGAATAAAACCCAACCCAACAAAACAATGAACAATATAGGACTTCAAAACGAGACTATAGGGAATCAACAATGGCTACCACCCTCAGAAGGAGAGCCCCCCTAGATGCCACACTGCATGCCACTATCCTCTGAACAGATGATCAGACCACTGGCCCTAAACCTGCAAGGTCAGTGAAACACCAAAGTACCACAAGCATCCAACTGCATTTCACCTCGATAGCTATCGTCACATCCTGGGTTCCTCTGGATCAGCTGGTCACTTTGGGGAGGTGGGGGGATTGGTACTTCTTGTTTGCCAGCCCGTGAAATGAAAGGGGCTGGGATCTGGCTGCACCCCTGCTGGGAGTGGCCTGTGCATGGCATGGGTTCGCAGGAGGACCTTGCTTCTTGGTGGGGCCTTGTTCTTTCACCCTGCAGTCCATGAATGGCACTGACTCACAGGGAAAGGCTTGGCTCTGGCTGTCCCCATTCTGGCAGCTGCCTGCACATGGTCCTGGTTGTGGAGGCAGAATTTGTTCTCGCTCACCCAAGGAGATAAGTGCTCTTATCTCCTTTTTTAGAGTACTGTAGTTTTCAATGTATAGGTCTTTAGATAACTATACTACTAATCTCTGTTAGTTCATCAAAAAGAACAGTTTGTGCTTTCATTGTTTGATTGTTTGATCATTTTTTTCATGCGTAAATCTTGTGACCTGAACAACTACTTCTAAGATAACAAGAAGCAATATATTAATTTCCTACTTTTTAAAAAAATTCTGTATCATTTCTATCCTTTTTTCTGTTTTGCTTTTTAAAATAAAAAGAAGTGGTTTAAGCACTGGAGGACTATCACTAGCTCATTTACTTTCAACAAGATGACATTTCTGAGCACCCTTTATAGTTTGAGGAAAAGATTTATGTTTTTAAGCTACTCTTTTTTAAGTGGCAAAATAAAGAAATTTTATAGAAAGTACTGAGTTGCTGACTGCTATGTTCTCACTCACTGAGGAGAGCCAAAACAACTTTGCTTTCATACATCTTATCTATCAATCTTTTTATTCCATTCTCATATTCATTCAGCAAATGCTAGAGATTCAGTCATGAATGAGATATCATCTTTGCCTTAAAAATGAAATTATAGACTAACAGTGATGATATACAAATAAGGAAGAAAATTAATCAAAAGAGGAGAAAGACTGTTGTGGCACTGGGGCAAACAGAGCTGGGGAGCCCAAGCTGGGCAGTGGCTGACTCAGTGGTGGGTGTCAGGCGATATCTGAGAGATGCCAGTAGGAGAGGGTGTGGAGGACAAGGAAGTAGCACATTTAAATTACTGGCAAAGGCGTGCTACATTTTAGGAAATGGAAGTACTTCAGTATGTCTAGAGAAGTAAATTTATGTGGGAAGTGCATTGAGGGAGTCATGGTGTGTGATGAGACCAGAGAGGTATTTGGGTTGTATCATGAGGTCTTTTGTATCAGGTTAACACCTGTTGTTTCTATTGTAAGGATAATAGGGGACAAATGACCAACACGAGGGAAAAGATCTTGAGCCAGAATAATGAGGAACAATGACTTTGCTGTGCTGACCTAAGAGAGTGTCCAAAGAGGTTGCTGTCAATCTTGAAGAAAGCAGATTTAAGAGTGAAGATGGTGGTGATCAGAGCTAGGTGCCCTGAGAAATAAATGGTAAGTCAGGAAACAAAAACACTAAAACAAGGCGACTCTTGAAGGAAATTTGCAAGTGGATGGGAAAGTTGTTAGGGTAGGATCTAGCTAGATTTTTTTCTGTTAGGCAATGATGCTTTGTTAAGCAATCTGAACTCTTGCACTGAGGTCTTTGCAGGCTACTAGTGGACTTCCTAGATTTAACAGTGGGGAGTAGAGGAAGAAGGCCAGAGCTATAATGAAACTCTGAGGCAGAGGACTACAATGAGTTAACTCTCCCCACTCCTATCCCTTCTTTCCTGAACCAGGAACAAAGACAGTGAAAAATGTTTTGTGAAGAACAAAGGAATTTAGAAGAATTTCATATTTTAATAATTTATTTCTTGTTGCATAATAATCTTCCATCTTGCATTAATGAAACATAATAATTACTGGGTTTTTAAAAAGCAGAAATCATAATATTCACAAAAAGAATTTGAGTAAGGATTGGTAACTGCATTCATGTGTAAATGTGTCATAGACAGCTGAAAATTATTTTAATTGTCATAAAGTTGCCCAAGTTGTTTGGTTCCACTTTGTCCATACCTTGAATCCTATCTTATTACACAGTTTTAAAGATTTTAAAAAGTTACTTAAAATTTTTTTTTCACAAAGACTGATCTCTGGTTTAATAAATAGCTACTTCCTCATTTAAAGGGTTACGAAATGTCATAAATAGGTCTTGGTAATATTTATTTATTTGGGGTTTTTCTCCACACCCTTTTCTCTTACCCAACTTTTCCAGTGGGAGACCTTCCTTTGCTCTAACAGTGAGGCAATTCTGGTCTCC
>RJWT010023889.1:0-16660 GCA_004365215.1 Cuniculus paca | reverse complement strand
AAGCACAGAGACTGGGAAAACCTTGATACATAAGGATTATGTGAAGGAAAGGGGAAGCTTGTACAGGAAACTGAGAAGTGGCTGTCCTTGAAGAGGAAAGAGAATCAAAAGAGAGGAGATTGTCAAGAGCCAAGGAAGAAAAGAGTCGGTGGGAAGGAAATAGGTCATAGCGTCAGCTGCTGGAAGAAGGGAAGAAGATCAGAATTATATAATCCAGAAGAATTAAAAGGGTTTTTGCCAGAGGCAGGCATAGTAGCACAGGCCTCTAATCCTAGCTATTTTGGAGGCTGAGGTGGGAGGATTGTGGGTTCAAGGCTCGCTGGGCAACTTAGCAAGGCTCTGTTTTAAAATAAAATTTAAAAAGGACTGGAGATGTAGCTCAGTGCAGTTCATAGGTTTTGGCGGGGGGCGGGGATGGCAAGAAGTTGTGCAGAGTTGTACTTAGTGGTGTTGCAGTCTAGAGCTAGACTGACCACTTTCAAACACTGGCTTTGCCGCTTAGCAAGTGTGCCACAGTGGGCCTGTTACTGCACTCATACGTGCCTCTACCTCCTCATGTGCGCATTAAGAATACCCTCCTTCCAGGGCTGGCATGATGATCTTATACCAAGGGCCCATGACAGAGGTGCATGCTAAGTGCTCTATTATTGGTAGCTAATACTTGTCTCATGGATTGCCACTTTGTTGAGCACTCGTTAATTCAAAAGAGAGAAACTCACCCTATTTTTCTTTGGTTTCTATTCTTTTTTTTTTTTTTTCTCAATCTTACTCACTAATGTTGGGGATTTTGGGGAAGATCCCTAGTGTCCATTTTTCCTGGCAGGAGTCTGAATCTGAACAAGTTTAAAACAGAAATGTGATCAGAGCTGTAACACTGGGGAAATCCTTCCAGAGGCCCGGTTGGAGGAGTTAGCCTTGACTGTGAGCTCAGCAAGGCTGTTCACTGAACTGAACCCCAGAATGACACAGAATTCCCAGCAATCTCTGGTCAAGGGAGCTTTCCAAGAGGGACCCCCAAATGGAAGAGTGCTTTGAGGGTCTATTATATGCAAATTTTCCTGTGTCTTTAATATTTCTGTAAACTCTTCTCCCATTTTCTTCTCCAATTAATTTAAAGTTGCCTTCTCCGTAATTGCCTGCTTTACTTGAAGCACTCTTTAATAGAGGTTAATGCCACCACTTTCCTAGAGGCCAATGGGAATACTCTGAATAATTATCACTTCTGTGGACACCAAGCGAAGAATGCCAGCCACAAACTGGCACCAGGGTACTCTGGCTGAAACAAGCGTCCTGTCACACAGGAATAAGAGGGAAATTGGCAGCCTCTTAGGTACTTCTTAAACACTACATCTCCATCTCTCAACATCTTCTCTTTAGACATGAAGCATCCATTATCCCACCTCCAGCCTCCTCCTTACCTGTAGGAGCTGCCGTGCGTGTCTGACCTGAACACCCTCTACTTTCTATTCACCATCCTTTTCCTTAGCTATCTCTCCTGTTGTCGATGTCCATAGTGGCAACTTTTTATATTTTAGTTCCCAAGTTTCTTTTCATTTTACCTGTAATATCCTTTACCCCGAAGTCCCATAGACTCAGTCATCCTGGGACTCAAGCAGGTTCCCCTGCAATCTTGGTGTCCCTGAAATGATCTGTTTCTGGGAGACTGAAAGCACATGTTTTATTGGGCTCTGTTCCACCTGTTCTGAATGTGAACCTTCTAGGTGTATCAAGTCAGAATTGTGTATGTAAAGCGACACTTCTCCATGTTAAGGTTATGGGTCCTTTCTTCAGTTGCCTATTCTATACTTGGACCATCAACCTACTATTATCTAACTTTATTGTTTTATCCAGTATATAGGTAATAAATTGACCATACTCCAACTACCTGTAGAGTGTTCACAAATTTACATCTTCCAGTATTCTCAACTGTGGAATTCTTAGCTTTGTTTTAATTTTCCCTTATCTTCCTGACCTTGCTAATCTTTAGTTGTTTAAATCTTTTCCTCATTTCAGACTCCACCAACACCTTGTCACCAGCTTGGAGCTCATTGTAAGACATCTTAGCAAAGTCATCTTCGTTTCTTCTTCTACTTGAACTTTTTGGTCTACTTTTCCAACCTCTGACACTGATGATGACACTACCCTTTCCCTGTTAGTAATCTTGGCTTGCCAAGTGCTACTCTAGCACATGTAAAAGGACTTTTCTTCTACTTTAAATGGACACTTGCTTCTTATGCTTGGTGTGGTGATTTCAGATGACTTTTCTATCATATTCATCACACACCTATTTTAAAGGATTATGGCTCCATTTTAGCCCTAAACCCCCCTCTCTACAGGTGGCCTTACTTCACTGTTTTCTGAGGATGAGGTCGTCTGACTGATGCCTTTCTGCTCCTTGGAGGATATAACCTTCATGGATTCCGTATTTTCACTTGTGTTTTGATTGTGCTAAAGTAGATATTGTCATGGCAGAGAACATTTGGCACAATTTCGTCTCACTTGTAGGAAAGAGGGTGTCTGCCGAAGATCATAATAAGACTATTGATGTGCCCAGTCTACTCCAAGTGCTTTATGTGCATTACTTCCTATGATGTGTGTGGTCGTTGAGAAAATGTAAAAATATGAGGCTTAATGTCTTAAGTCATATTTTACAATCTTTTTTGATGATCATAATTAAGCTTTTAAAATGCTGAAACCCAATGTGCCAAATGTTATTCAGCAATCTGAAAACAGCACGTAATATTTGGTATTTCACATAGATCAGGATAAGAGGAGAAAGCTGAAAGATGGGAAACTTCAGCTAGAAAATGTGCTCTTAGGGATTTTGATAATATTTTATACTCACTGGGAAATATGAATTGGAAATCTACAGATATATTCAGTGCCATGAATGACATGGCTTAAATTTTTATGTTAAATTTATTTAGTGTAAGATTATATTAATTATCCACTTATCAGCTTAATAATGTTTAATACAAATCCTTATTAACATATGGTTTCAAAGGCCAGTGAAGTTGTCAAACCTAATGAAAACAGAGTTCAAAGATAAAATTCTATCTTCCTGTTCTTTTATGATCCTCTTAAAAATGCAGGGCACCATTTTAAAAGCCTTTAGAGAAAATTAATCTTTAACATCATCATTTACATCTACAACATTTACAGCCACATTTTACAATGTCATTGTCACCACTTTTAGCCTTAGAGACCTGTTTTCTTAATCATATTATAAAACTACCAAAAGTCTCCTATTACCAAATCTAATAGAGGAAGATTCTATTGCTTTCTTCTTGTTTTTCCCCGGAGCGGCACTTTGCAACCGAACTTTCTGTCACAATGAAAATGTATTATCTATACTGCTCTGGTCAGTAGAGTACCCACTAGCCATGTGTAGCATATGAAGTATGTACATGCAGCTAGTAAAACTAATGAACTGAATTTTAAATTTTCTTAATTGCAATCAAGTTAAATTTAAATAGCCACATGTTGCTGGTGATTGCCATGTTAGAGGCATAAATTTAGGGTTGTTTTCAATACAGACTGACTTCTGAAGACTAGACTGTTTTCTTCTGGTAGTTTTTAATTCCTTTCTGAAGAGCAGGAAAAAAAATCCTCTTTTAATATTACCTGTTATTTTTGCAGTAATGAAGATATTTTTTATTATGACCCCATTTATTATCGATAGGTTTTACTATAAACCAAAAAGCAAATACATTTGTAGAACAGATGCCAAATTTGTTATTATCTTCTACAGTAGGAGGGATTATATCTTTGTCCCCTCTGAATTTGGGCCATTAGGTCTTTGTTAGACCCCCTTTCCAAATGTATTCATTCTTACTTGTCCACAGATCTATCTGGGCAGTTTCTATCGGTCCTCTTAAATGCTGCCTGTGGTGAAAGCAATATAGCGGAGGAGTTTAGACTTTGGGTTGGATTCCAAATTCTTACCATTTTACTGAAGATGTTCCCACCTTCTCTGTGCCATGTTCCCTATAGAATTATGATCAGGTTTCCTGCCTTGGGGTACTTTTGCTTCACTTGCATTTCTTTTACTTAGGCCCAAGAACTGTTGACTGCATAACTTTCATTTTCTCAACCAGTAGGTTGCCTGACAGCAGAGTAGGTGCTCCATATATATATTTGTATCGAATAAATGAAAAACAAATTTCTTTTAACAAGTACTCCTCTTCACTTACACTATTTTATTTCATATCTTTACACTGAAGAAGGAATGATAATTTGTTTGACGATACAATTTCTGTGAGAGGAGAGACTATTGGAAATTTAAAACAGGTATTAGTGGTTTCCACCATAGTTACTTTTCTACGATATGTACCATTTTTTGGGATCTTTATCTTCTGACAAGTTTTTGTGTTCTATATGTTTTTGAATTCCTACATACTTCACATTGTAGTAAAATGGTAATATTACAGAAAGGTAACTAGTGTGAAGGATCGTCTGTGGTAGACATCACTGTAGGTTGGTTATCCAGTTCGTGAAAGTGTCTATTGCTTTGTACACGTCAAGTACCCAAAGAATGAATTGAAGCCGTTTGGAAGTTAGGATAAGCGAACAAGAGCCCTCAGATATGTAGAGAAACCAATGTTTTAAATGAAGATTCAGAAAACATGATTGATGACCTGTTATCTGTGGTCTTGGGAGATTTAAGTTTTAAAACGTTTATAGTAACATTGAGAAAGTACAAGTAAGCCAAATAGAAGTTAATTTTTTTCTTCCAAAATATTCAACCCACTGCCCAGGAAAAGACTTTCATCTTTCAAGATGAAAAATGAAAATGAATCAGGAATACTGAAGGCTACTACAGAAGCATGCATTTATATGAGCATATGGTAGTAATCCACTAAATTCTGAGGTGTGTCTATTGGAAAATAAGCAGAGCAGATTTGCCAGAAAGAGATTCTGCCAGACGAGCTTGCTTTTTACTGTGGGAAAGTAAAGATGCAAAGAAATAAGTATTCCAATCTTTTCTAATTTCAAAACCACTTCAGCGTCTCTTTTAAAAAAGACTGCCTTCGTCTTTATAGATAGCCCTTCAAATGGTGAATGTGGGTAAGGTTCACTGATCAATTTTATTATTTCTGTGCCGTCAAAAGTGTTAATTGCATTGGAAAAGATGTTTGAGTGCTCTTCAATACATGTGTGCACCTGATTGCAAAGGAATATAATGTGTGTCTTAGTTATTGACTAATGAGTGAAAATTCAGATTTCAAAGATGCAGGATCAAATCTGAAATAGAGGTCAGGGTGCAAGCGTCAGTTCTTTGCACATGGAGATATCAAGCACTTTTTCACCAACTGAGGACCTCTGATTTCTGTCTGTGTTTTGTGTTTTAAAATATTGGGAAGAAATTGCAAGAGCGCAGTCACATGGACTAGCTGCAGCATGGCTTATAACTACAGAGAGTTTTCAATTAATGTCATTGGAATTACTGAGTTTTGCTCCATGACAAGTGAAATTATTGTTTATCAGGGAAAGGTAATTACATATTTGGACTAAAATTCATCAATAGGAACACAGAGAAACTGGAGTTCAAGCAGAATCAGGACATTGTGAAAGCACAGTAAATTGAGGTCAGTCAGTACCTGTGGGACAAACAATAATAAATGCAGGAAAATAAAATACATTTTCTATCACATAATTCTCAGAGAATTTAAAAATACTTTGAACTTCTTTCTGTGTTCAGATTTTTTTTTATTTTATTATACAGTGCTAGCTTTCCATCACTGTGATAAAATACCTAAAAAAAAATCAACTATTTTTCCCCCAGTACTGGAGTGTGAACTCAGGCCTTTGCACTGAGTTACATCTCTAGTCCTTTCTTATTGAGGCAGAGTCTCACTAAGTCAACTGAATTGCCCAGACTGGGCTTGTATTTATGATCCTCCTGCCTCAGCTTCCCAGAATGCTGGGATTGCAGGCATTTGCCACCATGCCTGGAGGAAAATAAACTTTTAAGGAAGAGAACAATACATGGTTTCAGAGGTTTTCGTCCATGGCTGCTAGGCCCTATTGCTTGTGGACCTGTGGTGTTCAAGTGGATCATGGTGAGGAGTGCCTGATGGAGAAAACTGCTAATCTGACGCTGACTGGGAAGAAAGGAGAGAGAGAAAGAGTCCCAGCATTGCCTTCAAGCGTTGTCCCCAGTGACCTAACTTCCTTCTGCTAGTCTCTTCCTCCCTATAGCCATGAAAGGTGGTGACCAAGTCCTTACCATGTGCTTCTTTGGGTGACATTTAAGATCCAAACTGTAATACAACATAGCAGTTTTATTAAGACATAGAATTTTTGAATCTGAGTACTTTACCTCACATTAAACAGTTTGCAATGGAACTTTAAGTAGGTTCCAAGAAAATTGGCCTTTTATATGTAACTATGAGAATACTGGTTCATGGTATTTTAAAGGATATGCATAAGTTCAATTTATTTATAGAGTATAGTTATTATGTTTTGAGTTGGATCTGAATAGAGATTTCTAGAATAGAGATTTCTAGTCATTCTGAAAAACCATGAACTTTTAAATAAAATATCATCTTGTGGAGTATCTATTGATGGGAATGCCACTAAATGTGATAAATGAGTAAACATCTATTTGAGTTAACTATGAATTGAGCTATGAATTTTGAAATAGATGTTCAAGTCAACCATGTTTGAACAAGGAAATTACTGTACTGTGAAGTCTGCAGGCAGTAGTGGCTGTGCCTGTTAGGTTGGTTCCATACCACTTGGTGAAGGAACCAATTTATGGATATAGGGATCGTAAAGGCAATGTCAAGGTGACAGTGATGTTTGAAGATATGAATGTGACTTGCAGAGGTTTCTTGTAACTGAGTTTGCCCCAAATAAGTCCTTTGTCATTCCTAAGTCTTCACTTTTTGCAAACTGTCATATAACGAGGCTGTGTCTATGTCTGTGAGCCTCACCTCTGAGCCTGAAAGATCACGGATAGTCAAGGAAATTTCCTTGCACTAGGTTGGGCCTTAAGTCCACATCCACTAGGGGTGATGTATCATTGAGGAAAGCCCAATTCCATAAGTCTCTGGAGCTTTTCCTTACTGACCCATATTTTCAAATCCATGGTAACCGCATCTGGTGTGTATCTTTCTAAGCTCTTGTGCATACAGTTTCTCTTATTCCTTCTCTCATCCTTTCTTCCCATTTGTAGATAAAATGAGGGGGAAAATCCCCCTTGGATCTGTATATATATTATGCACATGTTACCACAAGTTACTTTGTAATGTCACATTGTATTGTGGTCTCATTTATGCCTTAGAGATGTAGAGGTACACATTTAAAATAGCGTCAATGTCCCCGCAGTGTTATAGCTTATTTGATATAACTGTTTCTTACACGAATTTTTTTTTTAACAGAGTCAGTCTCTTTTTGGAAGTGAGCATTAGTTGGTCACACGATATTACTTGGCTAAAGGAAGTTATATAATTCTGTAAATGCAATCCAGACTTCTAACTGTGGCCAGTGTTCTTGCTCAACAGGGCCCATTTGGAGGCCAGCGCTGAGAAGTGGAACAGGTTACTGGCATCTTTAGAAGAACTGATAAAGTGGCTGAATCTGAAAGACGAAGAGCTTAAAAAGCAAATGCCGATTGGTGGAGATGTTCCAGCCCTGCAGCTCCAGTACGACCATTGTAAAGTAAGTCGATCTTCTAGGGCCAGCATCGTTTTTTTTCTTTTCTTTTTTTAATTTTGGTGATGTGACTACTTCAGACAAAATTCTGCATGAATACCAAAATTGAACAGATTATCTTGTTTCTATTTGTATTTAAGCATTTTATGTGAATTGCATCTATTGCTTCCATTTGTTTCGTGTTAAATTATCTCTGTATTTAGGCAAAAAAATTCTGAAATAGTAGTAGTGTCTACAGTATAATGTTGTTTTTACCTTATGAAATTTATCTAACTTTCAAATAGATTCTGGAATATTAACACAGCATATTGGGAAAAATTTTAAATGACAAATTCATCTTAATTTCAGAGGTCAGAGAGCCATAAAGTGTTACAAACTCTTATTTATATTAAGTGAAGGTGGAAAGAAAGGCTTATGGTAGTAAAGAAATAGGACAGATTTAAGTCTTAAAGCAAATGAAGATGATGTTATTTAAATCGTTTCATGTTTTATTTTTCTGAACTTACACTTTTCTTTAAATTACATTTTTATTTTGCTCAGATTTGTACTTGATTGGGAACCTTATATTCTGAAATATTATCAACAGACACATCCCTACATCCTTGTATTTTTAAAAATTCTTTGTCTTGTCTACTTTTCAGCACTTTATGATTTTTTCCTACTGTTTTCTCGTATATTACAGCTCATCCTTTTTATTGTATCTTTGATATTCACATGCAGTACAAGTCATTCTAAATTTGAATATTTTATGTCATCTTAGAATTCTGTTCCTATTGAAAAATGACAGACCCTAGCACCTGCTTCTTCTAAAAGAGGATATCATCTATTTAATCAATTTCTCTAATAATGTGACCTTGAATTTATTTTCTTTGGATCCCTTACGACCAAGTTATTAAAATTACCATTTGAGTATTGTTTATCTTTAAGATTCAGATGTGTTCATTACTAGGAGGTTGGATATGCAGATTTGAAATTAGTGGAATAGTCAAGGTTAGAGATGGAAATTCCCGCCTATATACCAGTGTATATTGTCCAAATTGTCACACACAAATGCACACATGTATGTATTCTTTTTTGGATTTTGAGATTTGCTGAAAGTCTAGTGTTTGTGAGCCCCTTTTGCGTGTGAGATACAATGATCTGCTGTGAAGCATGAGACTGTAGAGGTTTAGCGTAGTGGTGGTTGGCCCCTCGCATATGTGATAATTTAGGGCACAGATGAGATGGGTATTGTTCCTAAGGGTCATGGTAGTGGAAGAGGCACCTCCCAAGAATGCCATCAAATGATGATCTCATCAGTGAGTTAATCCAACTGAGAAAATTAGAGACCTCATTATGCAGTCATTTCCCCAAAGCCCATTAACAACCAAGCCATTGGCACACGAGTTTTGGGCAACATTTCAGAGTCCAGAGTGCTAACCATTATGCCATGGGAGCTCACTTGGGCAACATTTCAAATCTAAACCATAGCAGGCATTAATCCCTTTCTTGAAGATTCTGCCTTCATGACCTGTTGACTTTTCAAAGACCCTTACTTCCTAATGCTATTACTTGGCATCAGGATTTCAGCATATGAATTTTGTAAGTAAGCATCTTAACCATAGCAAGTAATTCCATCTGCCTACACAGAATGGTTCTGAAAATCATAAAATAATGTAAATGACAGTTATTTTAAAGAGCTATGTTATTTTATGTGTATATTTTATGTGAATGCTTTCACAAGCAGTCTTTCCAGATTTTTAGTGTTTTAAACTATATTATTATAATTTTCATATATAAATATCATGTAATCATGCATGATTATAATTAATTTATATTAATACGAATGTGCATTATTATAATTAGGGTGAATCATTATGCATTGGTATGATTAGGACAGTATTTTCAGAAATACGTAATTATTTACCTTTCTTAGTGAACATAACTAACCATAATTGAAAAGTCTAAATGTCTTTAGACTCAGCCTGTGTCAAGTAATTCAAAGTCATGTGAGGAATTTGAATAAAACGATTATAGATAGACATTGAATGTTTTTTATATATATCACTGGCAGTTTATATATCTAAGCTGATTCAGCTTTTTGGGAATTCTTTTTAATACTGCGATGTTATCCTACATTCTGAGGCATCTTATGTTGGGTGCATAGCACAGGCGTGTGCATAGATCTGTTTTCAGTCCCGCTTCTTTGGCTCCCTAGCTCTGTGATACAGGCTCTGGGGAGTATTGTCAACTCTCAGTCCTCAGTTTCTTCCCCTTAGTATATTTAAGCTACTGAACATAGTATGTCTAGCAGATGCTAGCTGAATAATTGGTTAGTTGTTCTGTAAACTAGGACTTGCATTTTCTAGTACAGTTTACATTGCAGTTGCTTCAGGTTGGCATTTTGTATTCTTCCCTAAATTCATTATTTGTAGACACTCTTTTAGTGCCATGACTTACTGAAAGATACCTTAGGTTCCTGAGGAATTTGGACGAGGTCATTGAAGCAACAATATTTTTAAGAATTTACATAGTATAAGATAATGGTTCCAGAGACTAAATCATGTTCTTAATAAAAGAAAACAGCTTATCCTGCAAGGCCAAGGCCACAAGCCATATCTGCATGTACCATATTTCCCTGAAAATAAGACTGAATCTTACATTAATTATTGCTCCAAAGGACACAGTAGGGCTTACTTTCAGGGGATGTCATTTATTACTGTACAAAAATCTATATTTATTCACATACAGTAATGTCATCTTCTGGAACATTGTTTTAATTCTCCAAACCCTGGAATCTGGCCTGAATTTCTTGCGACTCCATTTCCTGTAGAACCATTGAGCCCAATCTCTCCTTTCCAGCTGCAGAGCTCTCCTTAAATGAGCACGTCTTGTCCGGGTAACCTGTCGTAGTGCATTGGCAACACAGATGTCAGTGATTTTACCCCATGAATTCTTCAGCCAGGTCATAGTCTCTTGCAGGCTGGGCTTCACAGAGTTTCCATGTAATCAAGTGTTCATTGAAGACTTAGGAGACAGGCGTGGCAACAAGATGACAGTTAAGCATAATGGCCCACACAAAAGTGATAAGACTTACAGGCACCAAAATTCAGAAAACGTTTCTTTATTTCATATAAGTTCATTGAGTGTGTCTGTTGCGATACTCGACAAACTGTATTATAAAGATTCACATTAAGGGCCGGGGATCTAGCTCCGTGGTCTAAGTGCCTGCCTGGCAAGTACAAGGTCGTGAGTTCAATCCCCGGTGCTGCAAAAAAAAAAAAAAAAAAAAAGATTCACATTAGATACACCTACGTCTGTTACCAATGTGCATGTTATCGATTGTGTCTGTACTCTGGTCATCAGGCAGTAAGTCTGGAGTTTATCTGTTTACATAGGCATTTACCTCTCATCCAAAGGCACCCACCTGAGTATTTACAAGTAGCTAATTATAATTTATATTATTATTAATTTTAAGTGTTAATGTCAATAATATCTATTAATATTTAATTATATATTAATGATATTTTATAATTCAATATGTCATGTTGCAACAGGCATACTAAATGTGTCTGTCTGATGACTTTAACTGGGGCTTATTTTTATGGTAGGGCTTATATGTGAACAACCTGAAAAATCATGCATTGGCTTATTTTCCAGTTAGGTCTCATTTTTAGAGAAATAAATTACTGCCTTGAGCTAACTTTCAAAGGTTAATAGGCAGGTTATAAACATTTAACCATGAGTCTAAATACCTTTAAAGGTTGTTAATATTTGAATGCTGACATAATTTATAAACGAAGTAACAAAATTTATGTGCATTATTTTATATTTGCATTTCCACAAGTTTAAGCTGGGTCCAAGTGTTCATCTGTGGTCAGAGGTGGTTATGCCGACAGCTCTCTCAGATTCGTGCATGTAGTGACCCTGCATGGTTAGTGATGGGCTTATAGATACTCATATATGCTCAGTCTTCTGGTTCACACACACGCACACTGCTCTAGTTCTTTTTAGGGTTGTACACAAAGAGCAAGAAGGCTCAGCCTCTGTGCCTCAGTGATATATTTTGATGATGCCGATTCCTAAAAGGTCCGTGCTTGTGATTTGTTGGCTGTAACCAAAAGGGATATTCCACATTTTAATTTTTAGGTAAGGGCTCTGAGACTTCAGTTAGAATGATACTGTGAGTGTTGCATGTGTCCCAACATCCTGCCCTTATGGATGAAACATAAAACTGGAAGCCAGACATGGCGCAGCTGGGATCTAAAACATGGCACCATTCTACAGACCAGAAACAAAGCAGAAAAGCAAGTTTCTAATGAGGTTGTGTTATGGTTGATACACTGTGTCAACTTGAGCAGTTTAGAAGTTTAACTGAGAGACTCAGCAGGGAGCCAGGGTTCTCACTTTGTAAATATCCTCATCTTGTGCAAAGGAGGGCAAGGACATTTTGTGAGTGCTACACCCACCCTGGGTTGGGGGGCGGCTGTGTACAATATAAGAGTACAGAAGAGGCTTGCGGTTTTTCTCTTTTGCTCTGGCTGCTGCCTTGAAGTGTTGCCCCAGTGCCATGCCACCCTGCCTTGGACCCAGCTGATTATGGACTGAAACCACCAAGAACTGTAAGCTAAATAAACCTTTTCTTCCCTAATTTTGGGTGTCAGGTGTTTGTCTCAGAAAGGAGAGAAAGTAACCAAGACAGGTTGATAACTGCTTTGAAAAACAAAACAAAACAAAACAAAACAAAACAAAACAAAACAACAAAACCAGCCCTATGTGATGAGGAGGAAGAAAGTCATAGAGCAAAGTTTCTGTTCAGACCTCTCTTCCAAGTAGAAACGGTTAACAAACACATCAGCATTGTTTCCTTCTGGAGTGTAAACACTATGATGTTATGAAATATCAATGTATTGTGGACCCTTAATTAGATGCTTATACTTTCTCGGATGGGATTCAGAATATGGATGCATTCTAGTTACGTCAATAGTAAATAGTTTGTTGAATGCTTTAATAATACACACACATTGGAAGATGCATTAAGGTAATGGTAATGTCCATTAGTAAAATGTTTGGCCTGGGGCTTGGCACACAGTCAATAGTAATTGGGAACTGATATCCTCTCCTGTAGGTGCTGAGAGTATGTCTTGATAGTTTTGATCGTTTTCGCTTTATTTAAAATTATGTTAAACTAAGGAAAAACTGCTCAAAAAGATAGAACAACTAGGATGGGGGAAAGGAGAAAAGAAAAGGGAAAGATTATATATATATATATATATATATATATATATATATAATTATGCTACTAATCTGTGTTAGTTCACCAAAAAGAGCAGTTTGTACTTTTATTGTTTGATCTTTTTTCATGCCTATATCTTATAATCTGAGCAGCTACTTTGAAGAGAACCATATACAATATATTAACCATTGTTAATCTATTATTTTGTTTTGAAATTCTGTATCATTTTCATTCTTTTTTCATTTTAAAATTAAAAAAAGTAAAATGAAATTATGTTAAAACATTCAATTAAACTATATTAATGATTATTATTTACAGCCCAGTTCAGTTCAACTTAACTAGACCCCAGTCCTGTCTAGAATTAACCTGTTAAGTTGGGTAAACAGTGCAGTCATACATATTGAATTCCTTCAAATGTTAAAATAGATTATTACTTTACAATATGTAGGGATTTTAATGAGTTGTAAAATGAATATGTTAAGTTGAATATTCTTTTCTACTAACTTAAAGTTTTTAGATTTATTTTGGGGGTTTTTACAAAGTGAGACCACTTTTGTATAGCTTTGTTCTCAAGAATGTAGACTGTCACTCGATCAGCACTTACTTACAAATCATCTATAATTGTATATAGTGCTAATGTGTAGTGCTACAGTTAGTATGTAAATATGTAATACACTAGCACTGATGTGAACAAACATCATGCTACAGTGATACATGCATACCTATTGTTATAGCAGCACCATTCATAGTTGCTAAATCTTGGAAGCAGCCTATATATCCATCAGTAGCTGACTGGATAAAATGTGGCATTTGCACGCAGTGGAGTAGTACTCAGCCATGACGAAAGATAAACTTGAGTCATTTGTAGGAAAACGGATGCACCTTGAGACCATAGTTAAGTGAAATAAATCAGACACACAAGTTTAAACATCACATGGTTTCTACAATAGGAGAAACCCAGAATAAAAATAAGGGGCGAAATAAAAGATAGATAATAGGAAGTAGGGAGGTAGATCTTTCTCAAAGGGGAAGAGGATCAAAGATGGAGTAAGGCAAAGGGAGGGGAGGGATAAAGGATGAAGAAAAGGTATTGGGATGTGTTATGTACATGTACCAACTCCACCCAAAAATTGCAGACATGTACTATGCCTATATACTAATAAGCTAAGTAAAGTAAAAAATAAATATTAAAAATATGTAATACTATGGTTTCACTTCAGTCAGATCCTCTTAAGACTGAATAAGGGTGTAGATGCAGTTCTCACCATTGAATTTGCACTTTATTTGCATAGCAGTATAAATATTGAATTATGTAGAGGCAGTTATCAATGTTCTAACACCTTTTCTTCAATTAAAAAAATGCATGTTGGTTTTAGAAAAGCAAATCACCAAAAATAAAGTTCATGTTTCAAGTATAATTTCTTTTATGTGTGTTCTTTCCCAGAGGGCTACTCTGTCCTTTGCTTAACTCAATTTAATGCCTAATATTCAAGCCTTATTATGTAAGTTAGGACATGTAGGCTTTAACTGATCGCCAAGTTTCACTAAAATAACTAATTCTAACACTGTCTTTAAAACAACAACACCTTACCATTAAATTTAAGCTGTGTGTATGTTAAAATGATCTGAGAACCTGCACACAAACCTGTTCATTTTGAGGTCTTACTGTGTTACGAGGTAACCTATGGTGGCAAATTGGCCTTTATCTAAAATTTTTAAAACATTAATTTCCAAATTCTTCTCTGATCTTTGTCACCTGCCTTCGTTAACTTCCTTCTGACCAAACACACAGTGTGTTCAGAAAGCTGTTACTTACGTGCAGTCTGCAAACAGCAGCTCCTGCTTGCCATAGCCCATCCAATTGTCTGCGCCCGGACTCCTCCCTATGCCTGATAGTTATAGCTGGAACGTCACTCCCAAGGACCACAAAATATCCACGTTTAGACGGTGACCAGGGAGCCAGATCACAGCTATTCTTGGAGAGTAAAATGAAGACGGAACAGCTAAAGTAGCCAAGAAGAAGAGGTTTATGAAACCGATCGGCCCCGTCCTAATTTAATCCAGAGACAGTTTCTTTTATCTCACTTTCATTTATACTCAGGAATCTTCTGCATTGCATCTGATATTTGCTGTGTGCTTTGCTAAGTATTGAGCATGCATTAGGCAGTACGATGATTTTCGCTGTCACCAAGCTCACTCCCTAGCAGTAGGACAGGCCTGACAACAGGTAGCTACAGTAGATATCAAAAGCCCTATAGTATACGGGGTTGGGCAAGTGGCCAGGAGGACATGGATGAATCGTGACTGTTTGTGCTTAGAAGATTGGTGGACAGTCCACAGAGTAAGAAGCCTTTGCGCTAAGGAGAATTTGGTATAAGTAAGATATCAGTGAAGGGTGTTGTCTAAACTCCTGGGTGAGAAAATCCTGCAGGTTAGCCACCGCACATCTTGGAGTGTGTCACAGAGCAAGCGGTGTGCACACCTCCTTCTTCGTTATACTTACAGTGAGGCTGAAGGAGAAGGAGCACACAAGATGAGCATCTGATACAGTGTTTGATGATGGAAGGTGCTGCGTGCATCTCCTGGAGGAAGGGATGCATTTTTGTGTGCTTGTATTTTAGAGCATGGGGAGGAAGGCTGTTTCATTACTGTATGAAGCTGTAGGGTTCCTGTCTTGGTTGTAGCATTCATAGTTAGTATTCGGATTTAGGTGTTATTTCTGATGTGAGTGAGGTAGAACCGAAAGGAATTTATATATTAACTGTTCATCGAGGGACATGAACCAAGACTTTTATGACACTATGAGGGAGATTTTACAAAAAATTTTGTCTGCATACCAATGGGAACTAAGCCTGTTTTCCTTCTCTTTTTCATGTAGTTTTATTGGTGCTATCAAATTTAATGACTCTTCTGCCCTTTTTTGCTGTCATACTATAATGACTTCGAATTCATATATACTGATTTAGCATTGCAAGCAAGTTGGGGAGAAAAAGGTAAATTGCATTCTAGCTGATTTTCCTTATGTTTGTATCATTTATTATTTTTTTTTTCAGCTTGCATTCTCCAATAAACAGCTCAGAGCTTTTTTGAAACCAAAAGCTAGAGGCCTCCTGTCCCAGAATTGCCTCTAATTTGTTATAGTTTGGGTGCAGCTTCTAGGGCGTCTCATGCGGTTGCACTGGGTCCTGTTCTTAGAAGGGCCCTGCACTTGGCCAAATGTTCTGTTGCTGCCATCTTGGAATTCTTATTAATGTTTGGACAAGGGGCTCTGCAATTTCACTCTGCAACTGTGCAGCCCCACCTGCATGCATCTAGAACATTAACATAAATGCTGTGGCACAGATAAAACATAACAATTTTATAATAATCAAAGGCTGCCTACTAGCATCCTGTGTGCCTTAAGTTGGCTATGCTGAGGCCCACTGTGAGTACATGTCCCTCTTGATGCCCTTCTTGTAACTTGTCCTGTCTGTCTGTTAGTGTTGGCTGAACTTTAGTCTTGTGGCCCATATTTGATCCTTATCAATCCTGGTGGCTTGTTAACTGGTCCTCTGCACTGTCTCTTTACTTCTAGGAGGTCACACTACCCTTATTTTCTGTTTATCTCACTAATTGGACCAGTCTGCTTTTCTCTCCCCTGTCTTCTAAAATTGGGTTGTACCAGGGGTCAGGGTGTGCCAAACTCTTTTACTCTTTCTCTCCCGGGCTTATATTCTGTCTGCATGCCAACTTCTCCCTAATATGTATGTGTTTACGTGTCACCTCTCCTTGGGAGTCTCATGGACA
>RJWT010023888.1:0-16719 GCA_004365215.1 Cuniculus paca | reverse complement strand
TTAGTTGATTCTGTCAATGGCCTTTGCAAGTGCTGGCACTGAGCTGCTTGGACTTTCAGCTGAGAAAACTGTGAATGTGACAAACTTATGTTCTTTATATGTATCTAACCTTGGACGCATCCTTACAGTGATAACAATGGGCTACAGTATTGCAATAAAATACACAAGGAGTCATTTTAGATTTCCTCTTTATTAGGGCATGCTTATTATATCTTTTGAATAATTCTTGATTTTGGTCTCCATTGTTCCTCCCTACACTTGTGCCCAGGAAAGGGCCACATTATGTCTTTTCTGGATGAGGGCCTCTGCTGTATGATTATTTTCCTCTGTGACCTCTTGAAAATTTCAAATTTATCTGCTAGCCTGTGGCAATTGCTACAGGTGAACTTCTGCTTAATCTCTAAGACAAAGTTTGAAAAATCATCAAAGACTCCCCCTTTCCCTATTTCAGGCATGTTTCACAGAGGTGCTATAGTTGAGCATAGATACAGATTTCCTCTGCTCTTAGGACAACAGCAAGGGGCCAGTGGCTGTGGGAGTGCCCCAGTGCAGGAAAAGACGTGCATTCTTCAGTACATCATAAAACACTCTCATTTTCTATCTACTATTAAAAGTGAATGATTGTGGACAGCATTAAATCAGACAACCAAAAGTCCTTTTATTGTCATACAAGTCTGCCATGCAGTTATGCTGTATAATGCCCTTGTACATACCATTAAAAGCATATATATACATTAGTCCAACAAATAATTTCAAATGCTGTATAATGCCCTTGTACATACCATTAAAAGCATATATATACATTAGTCCAACAAATAATTTCAAAGTTAAACAGATGAATTACATGATAGCATTTTTATAAGAAAGCAAGAAAGTATGATATAAGAAAAGGAAGGAAAGAAGAAAAGAAAGAGACAGATATGAGGGGGGAAGAGAAGGAAGAGAGAAAGGCGGGAAGAGAAGGAGAGAGAGATGGAGGGATTGAATGACTGAATGAATTAATGAATGAGTAACTTCTTTGGGGCAGATGTAGCCCTGAATGAGATTTTAGGAATCAGGGCAGTTTCAAAAAACCACATAACCATGAGCAGAAGACCAACATCCATTACCTCACTGTGTCACCTGTTTTTCTTTGAGGTATTCATCATGCTGTCTTACAAAGTAGGATTTTACCCTTCCCAACATCAGTGCCTTGGAACAAACCTCCCTATCTTCTTTTCTTAAATAATTGTTACTTGTTCATCTGCTACCAATACAGGCATTATTTCTTCCTTGAGCACGTATCCTTGGTTCCATTGAATTGGTTTTATACCACCTTCATAGGTATTATCACACCTTTCTCTTTACATAGTGTTTCTGTTTTCAAATGAACTATAGCACCATAAAACTGAATTACTTCTGAACTCAGAAAGTTATACTTATCTACACAAGAGCAATGCAAAAATATATCCACACAAAGACTTATACATGTTATTCAGAAAGTGCAGAGTATGAAAACAATCTTATTGTTCGTCAGCTGTTGAGGGGATAAATACATGTGACATACTCAGTACTCAACAGACTACTACTTAGTTCAACAAAACAACACAAACTGAATAAATACTTCCAGAGGGATGAACCTTAAAACATTATGTACAGTGAAAAAAGCTAGATACAGGAAAACACCTGTTTTATGTTTCCATTTATATAAAAGGTGCAGAAAAGGTAACTAGTAGAGACAGAAAGTAGATTGGTAATTACTTTGAATGCTAGAGAGAGAGATTCACTGAAAATTGCATAAAGGATCTTAGTGGAGTGATGAAAACATTCTAAGACTGATCAAAGGTGAGAGATGGCTTCAAAACTTGGCAAATTTACTAAATATCATTGAATTATATATTTAAGATGGGTCAGTCAAATAATGTGTAAATCATGTCTCAAATTACACAGCTTACGTTAATATTAATTATTAGTACAAGACCTAGTGCAAGCACAATTTTTTATTTCTACATCTGTACCACGGCGCATTGTTTTCCTCAAATTTCATTGTGTTTTTCAGTTATTATTTCTTCATTAAAGTAAAAATATAGAGGCCTTACCTCCAAATTGTCAGATATTTCAGTTGATTCCATATCGTATATGATTCTAATGTTGTTCTATAAAGATAAAACATTTTATTAAATGTTCATTTTGCTACAGTTTGTCCTACTGATAATTAGTTTTTGAGATTATTCCAGAAATAAATTTTGTGTATTGAATTAAGGTTGCAAAACTTCATGATTTAGGCCTATCATAAAAGGTTCATGATACAGATGCGCTACTATATATAATTTTGGAAACTTCAGTTATGATATTTTTAAATGTGTGTGTTAAGTTAGCTATTCTTATGGTGGTGGTGCATTTTTTACAAAGTCAAAATTGTGGCTTACAATAAATATATATCGCTTACTCACAGAGCAGAGGACCAACTAGAGATGGAGGTAGCTGCTGGTTAGAACTCATTCTTTCTAGGATCTATGCAAAAGGGCAGAATCTGCCTGGTGTCGGCTTTTTTAAAATGAGTGACAGGAAACAAAAAACCACGTGAAACCATGCAGACACACACGGTGCCAATGTTTGAATGTGATATATGTTATGCTTATGAATTGTAACTCTGTACTGACAGTGTGAAGGAATTTATCTTATCTGTGTTGAAGTCACAGGTGGCAATGAAGGAAATTAAAAGAAGATATGTGGCATTAGTAAGAAAAGTTTTCTAAACCTTTATGAAGATCTCATCACTCCTAAATTTATAATTCCAGATTCTTGGAGAGCATTTCAGGAAATAATGTTAAAATTAAAACATAACTTTAAATATTGGCTGTATGTTGTAATCACAAGGAACATTCAAAAAATAACCATGCTCAATCCAGGCAAGGAGATAGAATCTTCAGGAGCATCACCCTGGCATTTGTATTTAACTGTTCCCTCCATTTAATCCACACATATATATGAAAAGATCTACTGCTGTAAGGAAAGGGAATATTGCAGAAAAATTGATATAATTCATTTGAACATTTATAACTGGAATTGGGTATTTATTTTTATATCACTAAGCTTTAGTCCATTTTCCTTTAAGTATATTAGAATTTAGAATTTAGAATTTAGAATTAGAATTTAGAATTTCCTTTAAGTATATTAGAATTTATTTACACAAACAGTAGTGATGGTTCATGTTTAGATACCGAGCTTTTTATAGCCAGGAAATTTTATATTCTGTACTCCTTCAGATGCATCTGTAGAAAAGAAGTGATTGTAAATGCCTCTGTAATTTTCAATTCCCTATGTACCTTTGGTATTGTGTTTGCTGAGGACTGAACTCAAAGCTTAGTGCATTCTGAGCAGGCACTGTACCAATGTGGCATCCCACCTCTAGCATAATCTTACTGGGAGGAAATAATGTATTTTCAGTCTCAGTAAAGTATGATTAATTATTGTGTCTCCCACAAAGAGTAGAAAGCATAATATGAGTTCAGTGATGTATATATTCATAGTTCTCAAGGTAAGTACCCAAGAATTGCAACATTGTTTCAGAAATACCAGAACAAGTTGAATTTGTCTGATCTGAACCATTTTTATAACCCTATTTGAAAACACACTCATACCATAAAATAAGCATTTGTTACTGGCTTAAATTGGACAGCTTGCCTTTAAAATTAGTTTTCAAATACTTAGAATATAGATATTATTTAATGACCTACATTTAGTGAGTTGGAAAGTTAATTGATGTTATCAGTTTATTCATGTTGATGATTTGAAGTTCTTTATTAATATATAACATGACCATTTAGAGCATAAAATAAGAACAAAATGAAGTCTAAATCAGATAAAAGCATGTTAGCAATAAAA
Organism: Cuniculus paca; assembly: GCA_004365215.1. Taxonomy (NCBI): domain Eukaryota; kingdom Metazoa; phylum Chordata; class Mammalia; order Rodentia; family Cuniculidae; genus Cuniculus; species Cuniculus paca. The sequence goes on along the minus strand of RJWT010023888.1, from coordinate 12,852 downwards.
AGACGATCAATACAAAAGAAAAGTATAGCACATAAAGCAGAAAGTAATCAATAGCAGTGTATTATACTATACAATTGCAGATGCTTATGAGAAAATCCACTTCAGTTATGTGATGGTACTAGACATAAAACAAATGCCTACTGCAAATTGGCTTCAAACAAAGGATAAAGTGAGTCCAAACACTATCAACAAAGTGGAAAAGACAAACGCTAAAAGAATATAAAAATTCTAAAATTTTCTCAAACATTTTAGAAAATATTTATTGAAAATTACTTTGCTCCTAGGCCACCAAAGAGTTAAAAATGTGTCTGGACCCTAAATGACATATTCACAGGGTTAAAATAAGAGTTACTTATTAGCTATTAGTAAAATAAGGAATTAATGTTTCTTTTCCTGAGCTAAAAATTCACCGCAAAACTCGTGGCTTAAAACAGAAGTAATTGTTTTACTGTTCTGTCTCATGTTTCTGAGGGCTTACTAGTATTAGTTTAGTAGTTCCTGTCTGAAGACTTAGATGTGGTTCAATTCATATGATAACCAGGACTGGAATGATTTCTAAGGCTATGTCTCTCACATGTTTCTGAGACTTGGGTTTCTTCACCTTGTGATGACCCAGTTTCAAAGCCAAGCATCTCAAGAAGATGAAGCAGAAATTGTAACTCTTTAGGTCCTACATTTAGGATGTGTATTATATTACTTTCACTGAATGCTAGAGATTTGACAGGAGAAATATGAAAGGAGGATATATGAAACCCGTGTTTTCAGTAGGACAGAAGTAAATGTGATATTTTAGAAGCATGGAGAATGGAAGATCTTGTTTCTATTATTTTAGAAGTGAATTTGCCGAGTGGATCTTAAATTTCTCCTTTATTTTCCCTTGTGGACAATAGAATATTTATTTAGACTTAAATAATGTGTATTTTATAACTTAACCCAAACAATTTTAATATGACACCTGAAGTTGTGAAGTGAATTGGAGGTATTCTAAGAGTTTACCTAACTATTCAGGTTTGAGAAAGGCAGTTGCCTGTGTCTCACATCCCAACATACATTTCCCTCTCACTCATTACAAGGCAGACTTCCTCTGAAGTTCCAAGCTGATCATCTCTAGAAGCTCTCTTTGTATATTGGCTTATTTGTCTTCTGAATCTTCACATAATATTATCTTAAGACAGATTGAACTTCCATAATAAAATACCATAAACCAAGTGACTCACAACAGACATAATCTGCCAGCTGGAATTTCAAGATCAGAATGCCAGAATGGTCTCTGCTGAAGCATTTCTTCCTGGCTGCCCTCTCACTGGGTCCTCACATAGTGGAAAGAGAACAGGAGCAAGTCCCCTGGTGTATTTTTTTACGAGGATGTCAAGTGGACTCAGAAGGCTGTAAGCTTATGACTTGATTTAAACCTAATTGCATTCCGGATTTTTGATTTCCAAGTACCATTGTATTTGGAGTTAGGGTTTCAACAAAATTCAATGAAATTTGGAGGTTGACATAATTCAATCCATAGCAAGTAACTCCTGATTTCAGTTCTCAGTTCATGTATTCATATTTCCCTGTCCATCGTATGTACCCCAGTTCCAGCCATCTGCAGGAACTTTAACCAAATTACCTTATTTCCTTTATTGTATCCACTACTATGACCCCTCAGCTTTACATTAGGTTCAAATTCCAGTGAAGTTAGATTTTTGTGATCATTTGACAACAGTGCCTAGTGGGTGTGGTGGCGCACATATGTAATCCCAGCCACTCTAGGCTGAGGATGCAGGATGATTAGTTCAAATCAATCCTGGGCAGTACTGAGACACAGTCTCAAGAACAAAAATAAAAGAGAACCTTGTTTGTTACAGAGAAGAATTCAGGAAATGGTAAAGGGATGAGGGAATGAATCAGTGGTATGAATACATTGATCTGTACTCTAGTAGTTTTTCTTTTGGGGAAGTCATACTCCTGTTCTACATGATGATAAATCAGATAACCTGCACCTTTCTTGCATTCATCCTTTTCTGTTATTCTTAGACCACGTGAAAAATAATTAATCTATATGATAGATTGTACTTCAAATATTTGAATGCAGCCATCCTGCCTCATTTACTTTTTCTTTGTAGGGGTTGTATATGCTTCGTTCGAACACACTTAGTATAATTAGATTTCTAATTATATTTTCATCACTGACACAATTTTCTAAAAGTTTTTGGTTTTTAAATGACCCTTTGAAATTGTGTCTCCCAGTAGAACATAATACTCTAAATAATGCCTCAGCAGCTGAGGAATAATGGGCCACCATTTCCCTTGTTATTGGCTCTGTACTTTTATTGATGAGAAATAAAACATTCTGAATTTTCCAAAGAGATATGATTCACAATCAAATGATATTTTCATTTTTAATTGTTCAATTTTTGCCAAAACTGAAATCAAAGGCTAGTATTTTGCCAAGTATCAAATATCAAGAATTTTAGGACTTTTTGAAGCTGACTTTTAGGAACCAAGAAAACAAGGAGTTATTCTAAATAGGTTAAGATTCCAAAATAAATCCAGAAGATTGACACAGAATGAGATCATGCTGTTTTCACATGCGAGATCAAAAGAAGCTTCCAAATAATTCATAAGACTTCTGATTTAATGCCATATGGCTGGCATGCTTTCAATAACCAGCTTGAACTTCCTATTTAAGAATTGTTAAGACTTTCAAAAAAAAAATGAAAGCAATAAAACCTAGAATTGATTAACAACTGATAGTTGGAAGCAGTTAAATAATCAACAATTATTTTCCTTTTTTGGTTAGGTTAAGATTCTCTTTTTCTCACATGCTTTATGCACATTTAAACTTTAAATTCCACAATCTAGTTGTCTGTCACAAACATCAGCAGAGCAATCAAGCTTACTAAATTCAAAACAAAAATTCACCATTGATTACCTTATTGGTTCTGAGGAAATTCACTTATGATTTTTATGTCTCAGTTTTCTTATCTATCAGGGACCTGTCCAAGATCCCCAATCTCCCAAATGAGTGTACAGCAAAGGCTTAAATAAATGAGACAAGTGGTATGATTTTAGAGCAGGAGGATCAAAACCCTCTAGCAGAGTTTGAGACTCTGGGGTTTGAGACAAAGAGCTTCTCTGGGTGGCCCATATTTATTAGGTTTTCAAAAAAAAGAGAGGGGACACTGAGGAAAGTGCAGAAAACAAACATGACCTTGGGAGTCACTTCAAAGACTTCTCCAAGTAGTAAATTATGCCAATTTAGGAGACCTGTCTTATCTCCATGATGACCTTTATGGTGGGAATGAGACAGCAGGGGTGAGATGCCTGCAGCTTCAGTCTCTAGCTACTTAATTGGGGTTGGAGCCAGGTGTCCTCAGCTGTGGCCTTACCTTGCCCTTTGAGGCATCTCTGGTGTCACAGGCCACTACAGGTCTCAGCTGGGACCAGTGATTCATAGATGTTCACTAACTATGAATCCACTACCCATTTCCAGGCAAGGGGCCTCAGCCTAGGACACACTCTCAGATAAACATAGAAAGCCAATTAGTTAATTTTAAACCCTGCTCATAGTCACTTCTAGTGGTCTCCATCACTTATCACAAACCAAGAATAATAATACAATTAAATCAGAAATACATATAAATATGCAAAATGTGTATAGGGCTCAATAATTATAAAAAATGCTTGGATAAAAGGGGTTATTGATAGGTTATTATGACAGAATAGGACACTTCAGTTTATTTAGAGATATTAAAAGACCTGCAATGCTTCATTCAGTGGCTTCTTCATTGACTAAGATACCCACATTTCTAGCACCAGGAAATGTTAGTACTTTTGCTCTAATGACAGGTTGTTGTTCTTGGGGGCATCTGGAGTACCACCTTCACTATCCCACCACCACTCCTTTTACACTTCAGCCTCCCAATCTCCTGAGTATAAATCCTGCCTATTTCAACTAGTTTCTGCAGACTGTCAGAGTATCACTGAGGGCATGTGAGAAATTCAGGACTTTAGGCCCCATTCCTAGATCTGCTAATTCCGAAGTCACATTTCGGTAAGATCTCTAGTTTATTTATATGTTTACAATTGTACAAGAAATTATGCTTTAAATTTATTCAGAAGCTGTTACTCCTTAAAAATAACCAGTCAATGTAGTCTGTCTGAAATACTACCTTACACCCTGAGAGTTCTAGAGTCCACTAGCAAATTCAGATATACAGGTTTAGATTCAATGCAAGTAGCACATTCTGAGACGAACGAGATAAGTACAATTCCCAGTGCAGTGAATAGAGATACTAGACTAAGACCTTCGTATGAGATAGATAAGCAGTTCATATTAGACAAATGTGCCTCAGAAATATTTTGAAAGCTGTCCATGCTCTTCAGTACTATTGTATCATGGTCTTTATTGTCAGGATCGAATAGCTAGGTGAGCCAGATCAAGAAAGTTTCTTTTCTGCACCTTGGGATGACCATGCTGTAATAAAATCCTAATCTTTCTCTTATACTACTGCCTGGATTGCTTAAAGTCATTTATCTTATCACGCAATAGTATCTGTTTTTCCCTTCTCCTGAGAGCTGAAGTTAAGCCATGATGAAATTAGAAACAGAAGATACAAAGAAGCTCATTTCCACTGATAATATTCTTTCATTCACGAAAAACATTGAAAAGGGCCCAAACTATAGCTTGTTTAATGATAAGGCCTACTACATAGTTTGCGGCAACATAAATATTGTACTTACCTTGTACTAGACTTTATATTAGATAAAGGAATGCCGACACAATTACCAGAACAGTGGTTGGGACTGAGAGGTGACTATATCAGTTGACCACAGATCTAGAAATTAGATTTGAATCCTATGCAATTAAGTGGCAAATAGAGGAAAAAGACTGACAAATACTATTTGTATTTTTCCAAAAAAATGTTTGATTAATTTTTCATAATAAATAATCACTTTTTAAAAAGGAAAATGAGAGCATCCTGAAGAGAGCCTGGAGCACAGGATACTTCAAATAAATTCTGAATATGTTAAAGTCAACTGAAAAATAAAAGAGAAAATACCAAAGAATAAGACAATGCACTTTTTGTCAGTAAAAGCAATACCAGGAGAATGTGTAAGTGCAGTAATAGAACTGAGAAGTGCTTAAGAGAACACTGAGGGGTATCCCTCCCAAATTGTGTGCATATGTGTGTGAGAGGGAAGTATGTAAATAAAAGCATTTTATCCGATTTTGAAAAGCATGATTTCTGCTTATAGTTACGAAAAAGATATTAAGGACATTCCGTGAAAACTTGCGTAGACTCCCCACTGAATCATGTGTAGTCAGGGAAAAGCGGGAGATGTCTTTGAGAGATATCAGAATTCACAGCATGGAGGCTATTTCATGATTTCCTGAGGAGCTTTTGTATAATGGAGTAGGGGTGGCGGTCATTGCAGAAACTGAAGATTTTTTTAAGGTAAAAAATGCTAAGATCAGGATTTTGTTTTATGTAATAATGATGATAAAGACAATAGCATAAAATATTTTAGTGTGCCAAGAATACATCATCTATTTTATGTATTTTACATTATATAGGTAGAGAGTCAAATTCAATTTTACGGAAAAACACTGTGAGTTAAGACCTACAAGTATTCTCATTTCAGAGATGATAAAGAGTGTGTTTTCCCCAAATTATGCAAAATAGACCTTTGTATACGGTATGTACAACATTTTTGTTGTTGTTAAAAACAAACAAGGAAAAAATCAACACAGTATTAGGTTTTATCGTAATCAGAACATTCGGCCCTTGGTAGTTTGGACCTCTTTTCAGTGCTCTCCATGAGTGAGAGGGTTATCAGTGGAAATGAGTTTCTTTGTATTTTTTTACTTGGAACTTCACTATGGTCTGACTTCAGCTCTCAGTGTAAGCAAACAGCAGATGTTCCTGCATGAGGAGTAAAAACCTCCAGTGATCTAGGCAGCAGTGTAAATGGAGACATCAGGATTTTAAGGCACGTTCACCACAAAGACCAGAAGAGAGCCTTGGTCTGGCTAACCTGGCCATTTGATCCTCAAAATAAAAATGTGGTATAGGGCCAGGGATTTAGCTCAGTGGTGTAAGCACCTGCCTGGCAAGTGTGAGGTTCTGAGTTTGATCCCTGGTACCAAAAAAAAAAAAAATGAATAAAAATAAACTTTAAAAATTAAAAAAAAATATGGTAAAATAGCATTGCACTTCTTAGTCTTCAAAGTAAATACCCCGAGTCACAGTTGTGCACCGTGAGTTACTTAGTCTTCACCTCTTGGACAAAGGTCTTAGTCTGATATCTATCTTCAGTGTACCGGGGATTTTACTTATCTCTCTGTTTTACTTGATGTTTTTCTTTATGCCACTATTTTACTTTTCTTGATTGTTCTCTTAATTAACAAATACATCTTCCAATAATTGACTTAAAATTGTACTTTTGGAGGAAAATTTAACAAACTCTTTCATGTCTGAATGCACTCTTCTGTTCTTTTACCTGATACTCTGAGTATAAAATGCTTGGTTGGCAATCATTTCCATCAGAATATTTTAAATATTATTCTTTTACCTCTTTGCTTTCACTGATGTTATTGAGAATCTCAAGCTTTTCTGATATCTTGTTCTTTGTATGTGGCTTTTACTACTTTCCCTAAAAGTTTCTTTTATCTTATTGTACATATCACCCAAATATTCTACAACCCTGTGTTTTAGGGAATATAACTTGATACGGGTTTATTTTCATCAACTATAGTAATCACATGATAACTTTTAATCTGAAAATGTCCATATTTTGATTCTGGAAAATTATTGATAATTTTCCTCCTGTATAGATGATTCTTAAGTCTAATGTCATCATGTAATTTTTGTTTCATATTCTTTTCATTTAATTTTCTAGGTATTTTTACTTTATTTTGAATATTTATGTGAAGTTTTCATTTTATATCCTGTTTTAAATGCTGAGATCTTTTTAATTATCTATTTTTTTTGTCTTATGGTAACAGTGTGGCAATATATTTTCTTATATTTTGAGAGTATTAAAAGTAATTTCTAATGCCTACATAATTTATGCTTTGATGAACTGGCTTCTATTTGGGATTTTTGGTACTTTTTATTTCAGGTTGAGGCATTCTTCATATATCTGATAATCTTGATTGTCAACTCATGTATAAGCAGATAAAAGCTGCCAGTGAGTTCTGAGCATGGAGCTCATCATGGTGACCTCTCAATTCAGTGTAGTCTGAACTGAATGAGGTGAATATTGGGTAATTTCTCATTCCAACTTATTTAAATCTTTCTTCTTGAAAAAAATAAATATTGCACAGAAGATCTTGTTCTCCAGTCTCTCGTTCTGAGTTAAGCCTGGTTTCTAGACTTAAACTTACTTTTCTAGCATTCTGAAAGTACTGAATGGTAAAAGGGATGGGAGATTTGAACATTCAACATCTATTTTCTACCTTTTTGATAATACCTACATGTTTAGTTATTTCAGAAATCTTCTGTACTCATAATAATCCATCTGACTGTTCCCAGGATCATTAACTAGGTGAGTGGACGAAAGCACCTAAATACTTTTCAAAATTTTCTTATTCATTTACACTTACTTTAGTGGCTTCTATTCATCATCAGGTGAGGCTAGCGTGTTTTGTATCCCTTATTGAAACTGTACCTGATAATACCAAATCTATATTAGTGTTAATTGTAAGGAAAAATAGGTACACTTTTTATTGTTATTTTGAGACAGAGTAGTTCAGGCTAACCTTGAACTCACTATATAGCCCAGGCTAGCCTGAAACTCAGTAGGGCCAGGGATATAGCACAGTGGCACAGTGCCTGCCTGAAAAGTGCAAAGTCATGAGTTCTATTCCTGATACCACAAAAACAAACAAACAAAAAACAGAACAAAAAAAAAACAGTAATCCTCCTGCCTCAGCCTCCCAAGTGCTGGAATTACAGGTCTGCATCATGAAACCCAGCAATAGGTACTCTTAAAGCTTACATTTGTTAGAAAAGTATGAGGTTTGATTTTAAAAACCCGCCATGAATATTTACATTAAAAAATTATTCACAGTAAAAAATCCGTGTCATTGTCACTCAAAATACTTCCCGTTACATGGAACACCTTTATCTCATCTTTCTTGCCACTTCCTAAAGTAGCTCTGTAAATTCTTCTTTATGAATGTTTTTAGTTGAATTTTTGTGGTTCTTTCACTGTTCTGAATTGTTTTAAAAGTTTTACTTTTCTTGGTCAATTTTGACTTTGGGAAAGAACAGGAAGTTTCACAGTACCTGCCTGGGTAAATTGGGAGGTGAGGACACACTTCACTGTTTTTATTAACCTGTCTTTCTGTTGGATGATGCTAGACACTGATATTCACTCGATTTTTTGATCACACCTTCAAAATGAAAGGGGGTTTCCAGGATTACTTTGAGAAGTGGAAAGAACAGTGGAATAAGTATGTCCAGTGTGAGGAGCAGTGTTTTTTGGGGGAAGGTAATGGTGATGTCTTTCACAATAATAAACATTTTAAATTTGAGTATATACCATACCTTTTGATCATTGTTTGTTTGGTTAATAATAATCAGTTTACAAATATGCATGTATATTTAATTTTGTAGTAGTTTCACAATTATGTTACTTGTCTTTTTTTACTTTATACTTATAAATCTGAAAATATTTCATAAAAAATAAATGAAAAGCAGTATGTTTGTAAAGGTATAACAGTAATAGCAAATCAGAGGTATGCTATGTGAATTAATGCAATTAGAAATAACAGACACTAAGGCAAAAGAACATGAATATCAGTCACTGAACTGTCAAAACAATACTTCTTTTAACACCAATGTGTTCTTTGTCCTTACTGTGAAGAGCTACAAAAATGATTTGTGAAAACTGTCATTTAAGTATATGAGTAAACAGATAAATTTCAAAATTCTGTAAGTTGTAGGACATTTGCATATATGATTTTAATTTAGGAAGAAAACTATAAATAAAATCATACAGAGGAGGATTTTTAGGAAATACGTGAAAAATTGTTTTATATCGAGTTTTAAGAACACTGATTAAACAGAAAACAAAAGTCCTCATTAGAAGTGACAGGAAATGGTCTCATCTAAGGCATAGTTGTAACTGCAAAGGGCCAGATGAATAGCAAGTGAAATTAAATGAGATTGCAGATCTCTCTGTATGCTTCAGAGAGATAGGCATTTTAAACTGGATCATGAAATGGATTGGGAGATAAAAGGGAATCTGAGATAAATGAGAAGGCAAGCATGAGATTTAGGGTAATATGAAATTGTACAAAAAGCTGCTGCACAATTTAGAAAATGGGAGTTCGAGTCTGTTCGTGTTACTTCAGAGCAAACAAAAATGTGAATTTAAAAGGAGTCAGAGTTAAGGGAAGAAGCACACATTTTATAGTACTGGGAAAAAGCAGCTATGGCATATTTATAGATGTAAAAGGAATGGAGATGAGCTAGTTTTTCTAAGTGAAAATGATCAGGAAAAGTTGATGGATTATCAAAGAGATGCAAATGAAGCTAGAAACCTGAGTTTGCAAATGTTGCAGATCAAGAAGAAATTTTGATTTTGAAATAAAGAAAAAAGTGCATAAAATTATTTTAATGAGCTATTTGGGTCATCCTAAAATTTACTTGTAATGTGCGATCAATTAGTTCCTATTTATTGTAATTATTTTAGGTACTTCAGCAAAATAAATTTTCTAGACACGTTAAGACTAATTGTTAGAACTTCTGATGAATCTATAGCAAAAAAAAAACAGTGAAACTGTTCCACTTTTCCAAAGTGTTAGTCAACTTTGAAAATATAATTGCCAGCAACATGAATTAAATTGATTAGACTGTGGGAAAGTTCTACTCAGACATTAAAAGCATGGTGTGAGGGTGCTGCGTGTTCAGTCTCTCGGCTCCTTACCTTGCTCCTATTTTATTTCTCCTTTCTTTTCTCTTGAGAGTCTCTGCATACAATGGAAATATGTATTTTCAGAAACAAGCTCTATCATTCTGCTTAATGAACAAATGAATGCAAAAAAATGAAAGCAGCAACATCTAAACATATTATCATATAAATTGTTAATTAAGGTCAAATAACTCCCTGTCCTATTTAATTCAGACAAGCCAGGTCTATCTGTTACTTTCTTCTTGGGGTGGTGGTGGGGAAATGACTGGTAGAATCAGTCAGTGGTAAATATATGTGCTAACAGTTCCACAAATACATACAACCAATATTTAGTGGAGACCAACAATGCGCCAGATTTTGTGCTAGAGGCTCCTCAACAGAAAGGAAAGCAATAATTCTTTTCTCATGGAATTGTGTTCCAATTAAGGAAATACAAATATAGATATTAACATAAAGCAGACCAATTTTATGATCTTATAAGAGATGACACATACTTTACAAAAAAATTATACAGGAGTGGAGAAGAATAAAAAGATCTGTAGGGTAAGATTAAGGATGTAAGGAAGTTGTTTCTTGAAATATGGTGCCTGGGCTTCAACCTACAGGAAGGTGAAACCGCGGGTAACCTTGTGTGAGTGGCCATGCAGAAATCTAGAAGAGGGGTGCTGCCTCCTGGGCTAGCATGGGAAACTTCAGGACATTCTAGGAATAATGGGAGGCCTAGTGTGGTTACAATTGGTCAGTGAAGAAAGGTGGTCAGAAATTTGAAATGACTTTTCATTTTGATTCTGAGTGGAATATAGAGATTTTGAAAGATTTCGAGTAGAAGAATGGCATAATTCAGTTTATATTTTGAAAAGATTAATTTAACTACTTTGTTGAAACTAAATTACAGATGGATAGAAAAGCAGATTGATCAATTCACAGGACATTGAGTAATTCAGGGGAGAGTTGATGGTGTGTTGGAACAAGATACTCACAGAGCATTCTGGTACTTGAAGAGACAATGAGTACTCAACAAACACATGTCTAGTAAAAAACATTGAACTTTACTTTCTATTTAATTTAAATTTACTTAATGAAGAGAGCAAAAAATAGACATCGATTGACAGGGCATGTTTTTTTCCCTTTTTTATGACCAAATTCCTTTTGTAATTATATAGAAAGTTTCTATAATAACTGCAATAAAATATTGCTGTAGAGCATGTCTCATGAAGCAACTCTTCAAAACAATCCATGTCTAGTGTAATAGTTTTCATGCTGCCTTAACAAAGTACCATAAACTTGGGTGCTGGAAAACATTGGAAATTAGCATCAGAGGTCTGCACTCCTGGTGTCTGAGGGCCATGTTCCCTCTGAGTGCTCTAGAGAAGAATCCTTCCTGTCTTCTGCAGCTCCTGTTGGTTCTCTGCATTCTGTGGATTAAAGGAGCTTCACTTACATTCTCTGTTCCGTGTTCGTTGGCCTTGTCCTTATACATATCCCTGTTTCTTCTTATGAGAATATCCGTCATTGGCTTTTGGACCCACTCCATACCTGGGAAGAAATGTTTCAAGATGCTCAACTAATTTCTCCAAGGACCTCGTTTCAAATAAAGTCATTTTTGTGAGATTTTGTGTCAACATGAGATTTATGGGACATTATTAAACTCATTAACTAGGATAGTAAAAGAACTATTATTGCAGGAGGTGTGGTCACCTAAAGATTATAGTTCGGTTCTTCTAGTGGTGGTTACTCAATATGGCAGCTTTGAAAGGTGGATCAGAAAATTCTCACTTTGAGTCATAAATTCAATAGACATTTCAAGAGCTAATGAAAAATGAAAGAGCACACAAATAATTTGTTGTCAGTATTTCTGAAATTCTTTTACTTGCTTCAGGAGGAAATAGCAATCATTTGTCAAAAATATCTTTGAGTATGTAATACAAGCAGATGTGATTTTTGTTTCTATATGTAAGAATTTCATTAAGCAAATTTTATATTTATCCTAATTTTATATTTATATTTATCATAATGACAACTTTAATTATAAAGGTCATTTTTACTATGAGAAGGAAAAAGTATTCTTACATAAAGAAAATGTTTCTGTGACAGAGTCTGGAGCTGAAACTTGGGGAATTTTTAACTTTGTAGACTGGTAATTATAGTATATCCAAGCATAGTAAAAAGTTTTACATGTTTTCATTAACAATGAAAACTAATTTTATACATAGTAATATGTAAGGATTCACTCTTAAAAATATATTTTTGAGTTAGAAATAATGAAGTATTTAAAAAAGTAAATCCTCTGTAATTTTGATGCATCATTATAAGTATAAATGTATGTCAGAATACAAACTTTGCATTTGTGGTAATAATAGCTAAGAAAATATTAAGCAATAATATGGTAATATATACGACGTTGCATAGCAAATCTGCACAATTACTCATCATGTTTAATTTAAACTTTATGCAGCTGATTAGCAACTCTCCAATTTTGCCCTGTCCACAGAGGCAGACAGCCTCTATTTGCCTTTTTGTACTTTATAAATCTCATATAAGTAAAGTCATATGGGTTTTGTCATTTTATGAGTGGCTATTTTGCTGTCCTTCAAGTTCATCTCTGTTGCCACTTATTGCAAAATAACCTTTTACAAAGAAGAAAATGACACCGCCAGGAAATGATCATGTATCCTTTTGAGAAATGCCATCCATGTTGTCACAGATCGTTAACAAATACTATATTACATGCACACACCATAATCGTTTTTATCCATTCATACCTTGATGGATGTTTAGATTGTTTCCACATCTTGACTTTTAGGAATAGTGCTGCATTGAACAAAGGCATGCTAATGTTTCTTCAAGATCCTGGTATCAATTCTTCTGGATAAATATATTAAAGTGGTATTGCTGGGTTATTTTAAATTCTATGTTTAATTTTTTGAGATGCACTCG
>RJWT010023887.1:0-16671 GCA_004365215.1 Cuniculus paca | reverse complement strand
CTTCAAAACCAGACAATAGGAAATCAACAATGGTTACCATAATGTCTCTTGTTTTGTTCAAAATAACTGTTCATACCTTCTCACATATTGCAATCAAATAATAGAAAACAAACTAAAACCAATCAAATCAAAGCATAAAAGCATTATTGGACTTCAAAACATGGTAAGAAATCAGCAATGGCTACTATAATGTCTCGTTTTCTTCAGAGTAGCTGTTCTTATCATCATACATAATAAAATCAGTTCTTATAGACTCTTTAGGAGTCATTCTAGGCATGTATAAGCCTATACATGTCATCTATCCTTTCTGTGTTAGAGAGAATAACAAAACAAAGCACAAGAAAAACAAGAAACAAAAGGGACAAATAAATAACAATAACAGAGAACTCAAAACAATAACAGTATAGGCTTTCAAAACAAGGTGGTAGGAACATAACAAAGGTTGTTATTTTGTATAGTTACCTTCAAAAGAGTTACTCAGATTACCAGGCACAGACATGCTAAATTGAAAAAAAATATAAATTTGTATATATATGCTTAAGATAGCTAAGATGATTGTACTACTAATTCTGTTAGTTATTGGAACAAGACAGTTAACATTCATAGGATTATTTTATTTTATTTTATTTATTTATTTTTTTGAGGCACCGGGGATCAAACTCACAACCTCACACTTGTCAGGCAAGTGCTTAGGCTGTTGAGCTAAATCCCCAGCCCAGGATCATTTTAATTTTTTAAAAAAGAATATATATTCAAAGCATGGTAAGGTTTCTCCAAAGACCTCCAAATAGTTTCTATTCTTTACAGTTTCCCACATCACTAAATTTCTACAGTTCCTACCAGTCTGCCAAAACATTAAATGTGCAGATTATAGCCTTATCTTCAAAATTCATGTATTTTTTGTATTATCATGCTCTTTCAATTTTCCTAATACAATTTTAGTCACTTTGAGAGTAAGGATCATACCTGATCCTTACTAAAAGCATGTTTTTAATAAATACGGAAATGGAAATCCTAACAACTTACCAAATTCCTTTCCTTCTTCCTCCACTTTCCATCACTTCAACATAAAAGGTAAGAAATCAGTTAGGGATGTACTTCACGGATGTTCAGTTTTTTTCACTCTTTCATTTTGGAAAGTTTCTATTACTTTCCCAAGTTCACTGGTACTTTCTCTGCAGCACCTAATCCTCCACTAATACCACAATGTAGTTATTATTTCATATATTATATTTTTCAGTTACATGCTCACTTTGTGTGTTTCCTAAATCATTCGTTTTTTTCTTCATAACAACCATGTCCTAATTCATACCCTTAATCATGTACAATATACTTATAATAGCTGATCAACATTTTTGCTTACTAATTCTATTCACTACTCATTTTTGAGATTTTATGTTTATTGATATCCCCCACTCTCATTATGGAATATATTTTCCTGTTCCCTTGCATGTAGGATAACTGTTTATTGGCTATCAAGCACTATATATTGTGAATTTCATGCTTGGAATATTGGACTTTGCTGTATTCCTATAAAAGATTTTGACACTCTTTCTTAGAGGTAGTTAAGTTACTTGGAATTAACTTTACCCTTTTAAAGACTGCTGGTAAGCTTTGACGGATATGCTGGGACACTTTTGGTCTAGATTTAATTTGATTCCACTACTGAGGCAGTATCTTTTTCAGGACTTCACAAGATGCCCCATGTATTAAGTGGTCTTTTTATTCCAGCTCCAGGGAACATAAGCTATTCCAGCTTTGTCTAAGCTAAACACATTTTTGCCCCTTTCTCCTTTTTTGTGGCCCCTTACCAGTCACTGGTACTTTCTGCGCACACATGCATTGATCAATATTCAACTGAAGACTTGAATGGGGTGCTACACATGCCTCCAGAGTAGCACTTCTTGTCTCTTTTGTTTTCTATTCATCTCTTCTCTTCCACTCTCCCCTTGAAGGTCTCCATGCTGGTACTTTGCCTGTAAATTCTAGCCATTGTGGTCTCTGTACATTTACAACTCTTTATCCTCCACTTGGGGAGATGCTATGCTCCCTTTGGGTCCTGTGCTGTGACTTGGGTTATCTCTAGGATTAAGCTGGGGTAATTGTAGCATTTGCCTTAATTTTTTCTCTTTATTCAGGAATTGCTGCCAGGCACTGCCTATTGTTCAGTGTCCATAACCACTGCTTTATACATTCTCTACTGTTCTTTACCTTTACAATTATTTTTGTCCTTCCCTAGTAGCATCATTTTAGACTGTCTTCTACATGTCATCAAAAAATATAGCAGTCATAGACACTGCCCTTGAAAATCTAAAATCTAATGTGTCCACAACTGAACAAATTCTAGGGTTAAGATGACTAAATTGCCATGTCCTCAAATTCCTACAGAGTTGTTAGAAGTACTGTAGGTGATAGTTCATTTAATCTCTTCTACCAAATAAAAATGTAATCACAAGTAACCTGTTCTAAAATTTAGGACTCCCAGTCCATTTTTCTAGTCTCTTTGACAAAGTTATTTGTGAATATCTATCACTCGTAACTCTGAAGGTTAATGACACATTGTTCCCTCAACCATAATATCAAGGGAATGAAGAGAAAATATTGTTATTGAACTGTTATTAATAATTGCCTTGATTCTTGAGCAGGACTTGGCCCAGGTTATGTCCTCCTGCAGCATGGTTACCTGTGCTATGTCCACTGCCCTGATCTAGAGTTTTTTCTGGAATCTATGGCAGTATAACTATTGTCTAAGTACACAGGTGCTGATGTTAGACATACTTAGTCTCCCTCCTCTACATCTTGCTAAACTCAGTTTCCTAATATGTTAAATGAAGATAAATAGGCTGTAAGTTTTAAATAATTCAGAACATTGAGGTATTTAGCATTCATTCTGAATTTTAGTGAGAAATCGTTAATGTTCATTGTTATAACTATTTTGTTATATTATGACAAGGTTTCCCCTAGAACACTTTTATCTTTAGCAACAGAAGCTGAGAGGAGTCTCTCCTTGAACATCAAAAACATTATTGTATTTACTTTTGCTTGGTTCTGTAGGATTTGGCACAATAACAAAGTCATTCTTTGTTCTACTAGAAGGATTCAAATTCTTTTTATGCTGGGCACCTGTGAGTTTGTGCACCACAAGAATTTAATGCTCTTTTAATTAAACATTGTAAAAGCTGTAGAAATCTTGAATGCAATGTGGAAAAGTACATGAAACACAGTGAGAAACAAGCAGGTCAATTGTACGCCGAACAAATTATTCCTTTTAGAGATGCTGATTTTGCAGGGAATGGATAAACTTCTTTGTACCACCTGCCATACCTTTAAATTAAGTAATCTGGCCAATTTTGTTACCCAGTTAAAAAAAGTCAGACAAAACCTGTAAATTAATACACCCTCCATTGCCTCCAAAAGAGGTTGAATATTGGCTGGGGATATTGGCTATACAATGATACATACATGAAACTGACTGCCACTTTCAAACTACTTTAACTTTTTACTGAGGCTCACTTCAAAGCATTGTCCATAAATAGCAATTCAGCTCATTCTTTTGATTCACATTTAGTGACTGCTTCCAAGAATCTCTCCAAATTCTCCATTTCCAGTAGGTGTTTTACGTGACAATACTAATGTCATTAGTGAATATGCCCTAAATTTTGGTTCTGATTAATAAAGTGCATGAATAAGGAAGATAATTTATTAGGACAAAGCAGCCACCATTCACCTCCCACCACTTTTATCAGCCTCTGTAATGGAGAAAACATGGATCACAGCTGTTTTTAAATCTCTCATTTAGCATGACTTTATATTTGGCAAAAAATCATAGAAGATGAAATGTCAGAAAGTATAAATGTGTCTCAGTGAAAACTAATGATCAAAAACTGAGTCATGTTAAACAGCAAAGAAAAGATTTACCCAGAAGTTAACTGGGGGAAATGCCAGGAGACAGACTGAGGAACTCAAAACATCTCCATTCTAAATTCCAACCAATTGCCACCAGGTTTTCTTACTGTAATATAGGTATAGACCTTTTAATGGCTATTTGCATGTAGGGAACCTACTCTGGGAAATGGTTTATTATTGCTAATATAACCAGAGTATGAATCTTATGGACCAATTTTCTTACAGGAATAGTTACTAACTTATATATGTAGTATCCATGAGATAGAATCACCAAAAATGAAAAGGACATATTAAGAGAATTAATTAATCGGAGATCTGTCAAAGACAGAAGCTTTCTTTTCAAAATGGAAAAAGATCATAGCCAGTTCACTGCCCTTATATATGTAATTCAGTTCTGTTACATGGCGCAAAAAAAACCTAATTACTGCTTTTGCACAGTTCCATTTTTTTTACAACACTTCTTTTGGTAAAATACAAAAATAAAAACAAAACTGGTTCATAGTCTAATATCTATGCATAAGAATGCATGCAAACACACATGGGAGGGTGATGATGAGTGATCAAAAACGTTCACTGAGTGCTCACTCTTTGCTGGGCATTACGTGTGCTGTCTTGCTTGATTATCACAATATTCACACAAGGTGGGTACTGTTTTCCAAATTACAGGTGAGAAAAGAAGAGAGACCTTTCTGAAAAGAGCAGATCTTTCACACAGACACACCTCACTAACTCCGAATGTCATATGGTGCTGCTTACCTGATTATGTACTCATTGGCCACCATCTCCATTGAACAGCCGGTGAGGCACCACCCAGGTCATTTATATCTATATTTAAACAGGATCCTAATGGATTTTTCAAAAAGGCCTGAGCCAAATCCTGTTGATAACTGTACTTACAAATGACAATTCATAGGGCTGGAGATTTAGTTCAGTGGCAGAAGCACTTGCAAGTGTGACGTCGTGAGTTTGACCCCCCGTACCAAAAAAAAAAAAAAAGACAGTTATGATGACATAAAAAAAGATGTATACAGCAATTTCCTTTTTCCCCTAAAAATTTGGTGAAGCCCTGTATCAAAAAAAAAAAATTGGTGTATCCTCTGTATCAAAAAAAAAAATTGCCTGTCCTTGGCCATTCTCGACCTTCCTCCAGTCTCCCCTGTAATTTGTTTCTCCCTTCGGGGAGACATTTGTTTCTCCCTTCGGACACCTCAAAATCACCCTCTGTTTCTCAACCTCATGTGTTCACTGTTTATTACTAATTTCTGCAGAAGATTTTGTTCTCCTCTAATTCATTTTCAAAGACACTAGCTGCTGTCTTTTCTAGTTAACAGAAACGTTCGCATGCTGCTGCCGCTCTGTCTCTCTCTAGCTCAGCACCCTTTGTGTTGGCATGTTCTCGGATTCCTCTACTCTTCTCTACTAACTCCTCTTTTAAGGAACTTTCCTTCCTGTTTGGACCCTGAACTAAGAACATCATGCAGAGCAAATCCTAGCCTTTGAGAAACACTATGAACATGCCCCAGCGTGTGAATTCTGGATTTGAAAACCAAGGTAACATTACCTTCTTCTCCACTTTGAAACCTAGTACTGTACATGATATAACTATGCACTGGGCAGACTGCCTTTAAAAGTAACTAGGTCAAGGTTATTATTGATAAGTAATTTTGTGCCCAAGTACCAGGTAGACAAAGTTCCATTCTGATTCCATGTTGCAAGCCTAAAATTGGACAAATTACAAATCAAGGAGCTGGGACTTTGAGTCACTGTAGCACTAATATTTTAGGTCTACAGTAATATGCCCTGAGTTCTGTGCCATATCAGTGTTTATTATCTCCGCATAAGAGCTAAGGGTCTTGGATGTACTTTAGAATAGTCCAGAAAATGCGTGCATTCTCTTAACAGCTCCAAATGAGAGCTGAAGGATGAAGTTGAATTTTGTAATGTGAGTTTAGAACAATATCATTCTAAATAGGAAAGACTATGTTGTAATTGTTTTTGAATGCAAGGAGTTGGTTTTAAAAATCATAGCTATTGAGAAAACCTGTAGAAAAGGAAAACTTACAATGTGTCAATTATGCTAAGTAATTATTTCCTTTTTTTTTTCTTTTTTTTGAAGTTCAAGTCTTTCACACACAGAGGCTTCTTTGTGGCATTGCTGAGCTTTGAGCCACAGTTAAGATGAGTCAATACAAATTATCTGTATTTGTGTCTCACCTTTCACCTGGGTTCTTTGCCAGACTCCTTAATCTTCCCAGGGTTTTATTGAGCCCTGCATACTGCTTTAGGAATCTGTAGACTATGTAATGTAATTGCCAATATTTACTATTATGAAAAACAATCCTAATTTTGTGACTGTTTTCTGGCTTGTTCAATGTTTCCTGCTTTTTATTGTTTGCTTCTAGTTATTCCCAAAACATTTCATCATTAATTTCTACTTTCAATCTATTTAATTGAGTATCTTTCTGAAGACTTATTTTTACCAACCTGAATTATACAGTCTCATTACTTTCAATCTGTGTCCTCCAAAATGAATTGCCAAACTCTGGTTTGAACAAAGTCACTTTGGTCGAACTGATATTTCCACGTAAGTTTTAATGGACCTTTTTTTTCCCTTTGAATAGTTTTGAGTGTCCCAAAAAAACACATAGGTTATTCAAGAAATAAAGGTAAGTGACATTATTTTATTACTCTGTTTAAATTTGATCGCTCATAGATGCCTTTCTAGCACCTTCTTAAACACAGAGACTCACTGTCACACACATGCAGAAGTGTCCACAATTGCTACTACCTGTTTTCTGGAACAAACTGATGATGAGCTTAAAATTAAAAGTCTTGTGCCTTTCACCAATGGTCAGCAGACCCTGAGAGATTGTGAAATTCTACACAAAAAAAGATGAACAATTTTACATAGATTTGGAGGTCAAAATAATCCTCTCTTGTCTCTCCAGTTGGAAACCTAATATCTGGATGTGACTGGTGTGACCATGCCCAAGAACAGTGACAGCTTTTGAAACAATTTGGTTCCAAATTGTTCTTACTTTTTTCACAATGGTCTACACCTCTGAGGCACCCAGGGATGAACTCAGTAAAGGCCTAGATCAACACTTTTTTGGCATGGCTTGAGCCAGTTACTAATGCAGCCAGGACTCTGTGTCTATGGACACCCGGATGGCCCTCCAATGTAACCCTCCTTATTATACACTATGGGAATTTCTAAAGCATAGACAGGGGTAATGGGTCATAATCTGAAATTTCTACAGATGTGGAAAAACTCCAAGCAGAGAACACTGGCAGCTCATTCTGCATTGTTATTGTCCATCAATGAGCAGCAGGAAAAAGATGCATTTCACTCACACATGGTTCCTCAGTGGCTTTACTCACTCATAGAACTTTAACAATCATCTTGATATTGCCATTCCCCTAGTTCTGTTCTCCAGTTACAAGCTCCTTCCTCAAATTCAAGGCCGAATATTCAAATCCGCTAGTTATTTTGATTCGAATTTCTCACTAAACTGATCTCCCAATCTCTCCTATATTTGCTCCTCTTCCTGTATTCTGTACGCCAGGCATCATCATAGCAATATAGTAGTCAAAATCAAATTCTATAGCCATCCTTGATTGCATCATCTCTTCAGCTACAACACACAGTCTACCCCCATTCCAAAATCACATACCGATTCTGCCCCTCCTGTATACCCCATTCTCCCAGCCATCACTGCCAATCAAGTTCTCATCATCTCTAGTTTAGATAACTGTAATAACTTTCTAATAAGTCAGTCTAATAACTTTCAAATGAGTTAGACTCTAATAAATTAGTCTCCTGGGCTCTATTCTTACTTCTCCCCTGCCAGCCCTCCAGGCTCATCTCACCCCTGTACACAGGTGCTTACAATTCCTCAAAGGCTATCATCTCACTCTTATACCTGGGGCTGCACACACAGTGCCCTCCAGGTGGACTCTTCTGATCTCTCTGGCTGGCAGCCACTACTGATCCCTCATATCTCAGCTTAGATGTCTCTGACTTAACCTCTGAATCTAAAGACTTCCTTTATGGTCCCCTCAAAAACTCACTACTTTCCTTGTTACAGGATTGAGCTAGAATTCCTATTTGTTCATAGCCCCAGCACACTGCAGTCTCCACAGGACCTGGAACCTGACCTGCCTTGCTTACCACTGTATCCTTTGCAGGTAGATCATGATTGGGGCACAGTTAGTATTAAGCAAATATTTAAGAGGTCAGAAGAAGATAGGAAGAAAATAGGAAAAAAGAAAAATAGGAGAAGGAGGGAGACTAAATAGAAACCCAACTGCTTGTAAATATGTATGTAAATGTAAATAAATATGCAAGTAAATAAATTCCTGAAATCGGTGTTTTTTTTCTTGTTATTTGCCTCTTTATTATAAAGCTATACTACAAAGAAAAAAATAAAGTTCATAATGGTTTCTTTTGATAAATCGAGGTTTTGTTTTGCTGTGTTTTGCAGAAGTGGGAATTGAACTCAGGACCTCCACACTAAGCTGTATTCCCAGTCCTTCCTCATTTTTAATTTTGAGACAAGGTCTCACTAAGTTGCTAAGCTGCCTAGGCTAGACTCGAACTTGTGATCCACTGCCTCAGTCTCCCAGAGTGCTAGGATTACAGGTTTGCACTACCACATATAGCTGGCAAATCAAGTTTTAAATATTCAATTTCTTCTGAAAATTTGAATAATATCTTAACGCATAACAGGAAATTCACATTTAGTGGAGTAACAGAGTGGAGCTTTTCTACATTGTATAATCTTTTCCATTGATTTTTTAAAATCTAGATTTCAGAAGTACCATCTACTTTAAGTGAAGTTTATCAGAATAATTATCTCATTATTAAGGTGGTCAGTTCCTCTGGGAGGTGTCTGGATCACTCTTCAATTTACCACCTTAACAAAAAATTATCATATCAGGAAGAGAGGGGTCCCTATCTACACCTTACTTTTAAAAACATTTGGATTTTAACAAAAGTGTAATCTTCTATACTTCTCCTGTAATGCACTCCAATGATCACACCAATGCACCTTTCAGAGCCAACTAAAAACCTTCCAAACATGAATCCCCAGATGTCTTAATTACCAATATATTCTGGTAAATGATAGTAACACTATCTTCTGTATGCTTTTAAGTTCCAAGAGTAGTAAGCCTAGAGGACCAAAGCCAACTTAGGTGAAGTAGTGTTGCATTTGTTTTTCCAAATAAAAGTGCAATTTTGCAGCCCCAGACATCAGCTGGTCCCTCATACTTTCCTCAGTCCAGGTTATTTCTGTTTCGGTGGTCGCTTAAACTACTCTCTCTCATCAAGAGAAAAATAAAATCAGAAACTAAGATAGTAAAGCCCCATAAGCATGCTTCTAAATATACACACACACAAACATATGCATATGTATTCTACTATTGAAAAAGACAGGGACCCTGATTGTGGATTTAGCACAAAATTATCGGTTTACACATTATTAATCCATGGCAATGATATAATAAAGCATTTAACAATCGTATAATCAAAATGAGTAGTTTCATTCTGGTCTGATAGTTGGATAAAGGCCCAATTAACATTTCCCATCCCTGGTGTCAACATGACTATTGAGAAGGCAAGTACTATGAGGTCTTCTGAATCTCTGACAGTTTCCAGTTTGGATAGAAAAAGGGATGTACAGAAGCATATTGCCGAAGCTGCTAGACAAGAACAGGCATGTTGAACTGTTGTCATCAGACCCTGCATGGTCAGAAACAAAACTGTAAGACTCATACTGTAAAGCAATCTCCCTCCTTAATTGGATTTTTCCCATAACAACAGACACTGTGAGAATTACATGCTGTTCTAGTAATAAGTCTCATGGCAAGATCAATGGAACAGGCTCTTCCCTGCAGGACACAGAGTGGTGGCAAACTTGGGAGAGTTTCTAGAATCTCTCCATACAAGGATTCTTCAAAGGGATAGCTTTGGTTTTCATCATATCCCAAATCTTTTCAAAAGGTTTAATCATTTAAATAGTTAATAATCATTTGTTTTAAAAGAGCAGTATGTATTTGGGTTAGTTGTAGACCAAACTTTTTCCCAGCAGCAAGCCCATTTGTTAACATGAGAAAAATTTATTTTAGTCCCATTTTTCACAAAGATTCATTTAAGTACTGTTGTTCCCTTCTCCTTTCCTTTTATTACATCTTTTGTTCACTTAGTTTTGGATACTTAGGTCAATACTACCCACAGCCACTTTACAGTTAATAACATTTTAAAATAATGCTGTCTTTCACTAAGAAACACATATAATCAAGACTTGACATAAAAACTATGAATCATGTTTTTATTTTTAATAACTATGACCTTGGGAATATTTTTGCATTCATCTCTATAATCTTATCTCCCTCATCAACATGCAATCTATTTTAAACAGCAAAAAAAGCATTGTCTGATTATTTACATTCTTTCTCTTTTCTAACATTCTAAGGCACTTTATTTGTACTAACGTTAATATTTTTATGACAGAGTAGGACCATATTGTTCGTCTTTATACTGGTAGCACCCACCAGAGAAAACTTGTACTACAAATTCATTAGAAGTTTGTAAATAAATGCATGCCTGAAAGAATCTAAGGTACTATAGTAGAGTATATTGTACTAGTTACATATTTTAACTAACTTCCTTGGTTTGTTTTTATAACCTTCACAACTCATAGCAAACCATAAGTTCAGTAAATGAATTGTCAATGTCAAAATGACAAACGTGAGCAAAGAAGCACACATTTACTTAGGCTCAAAGACCTAATCTCTTTCTCTTCAACTCTTTTCTTCCATTATAACCCCCAAAATGTGATGACTTTTCTTTGTCCCTTCTTAGAGCTGTGCAGTCACTTAGAAGAGGGGCCAAATAAACCTAGCAAGCAACGAAGCGAGGTATTGATCTAGAGTCTGGGGAAAAGGGTGGAGATTGATGAAAGGAGAGCAAAAGTTGTGAATATTGTTTGCCAGTGGCAGTGAGCTATGCGTGGTACACTTCTGAAAGAGGAAGTGCAAACATTCTGACCACAATTGAAATATGTGAATATTAAAGTATGCCTGTTTTACTCTCTACTTAACTCATTATGCTTGCTCTTTTCCAGAAAAGCTATTTAAAATGCCTCTGGTTGTCTCTCTACAACACTAGAAAAATTTACCCTCTTTTTTTGCTATGAAATCATTTAATGCGATCACAGAGGCTAAGTTTCTTACCTTGCGTAGGCAATTGTTTTGAAACTAATCCGAAAACAACATTCTTCTTCCTTTTTGCCAACTTCCCATTTCTACCTGGTTTTTAACTCTAAGAAGTAAAAGAAAATTCTAGAGTAAGTTATGAGGTGGAGCTGACTGGTGGCACCCACAACTAGGAGAAAGATCCCAAATCTCTAAATGGGCACTCTTGGGGGCCGAATCCTTTCATATGTGGCCAACAGCTGTGCATATGTTAAGGGAAGGGAAGTTGAAAAAGTACTGTTTTGTTATGGGTGAGGCAATATATTTTGAAGGCCAGAAATATTTTTAATAATCTTACTAAGAAAGAAAGAAAAACTGCATTATTTCCAACTTTCAGAAATCTAAATAGGAGAGCAAACAAAAAAGAGTAGAACGAGGTTTACCAACTCAACTTTGTTGCTGGGGTATTAATGTGAAGTTTTCAGTTCTTATTTTTTCAATCTTAATTTTTTTTATTAGCACATGTTTGCAGCACATAATGATTACATTCATCATGGGGAGTTGATACATATATACAACATATCTTAATTCTTTTTACTTCCCTTTCCCCGCCCTCCCGCCCTCTGTTGCCTGCATCTCTTGGTCCCCTTCCCTTTTGCGAAAGATCTATCCCCTACTTCCTATTATCTGTCTTTTAATTTGCTCTTCATTTATATTTTGGGTTTCTCATATAAGGTAAGTCATGTAATATGGTCAAAGAAGGTTTTTTTAACTTGGGGGTAGGAAGATCGCTATTTTGTTTTTGTATACCTTGCATCCAGGATGTTCAAAATGATTAATCAGTATAAATTTCTCAGGATTTCCATCAGTACTTGCTATACTTTATAAATAGTTCTTACTCTGAAGGAAGAAAAAATCATATATGATTTGATTGAAGTGCAGCCACATAACTTTAAGCCTAATGCTTAATGGGGAGAAGACAAAAGACCTCTTACAGTAAGCTTCAAATAGGCTTTGTTGAGCGATTTACGTAAGAAGCCTGAGAAACCACACAAGAGTCTCTTTCGTTGATCAAAGTGTGCAGCATTCTTTCTCTTGATGAAGCACCACACATCTATTCCAGTCCATACAACTATTCCAGTGGACTTCTGGCCATAAGTATTCTCTCATCAGGTTCTAAAACTGATTAGGTCAACCTACAAAATTCCTGCGGCTCAGGATATAACCTCAAAATCAGACGTTGTGATGCCTCCTGCTTTGCTCTTGTTGCCCAGGATTGCTTTTTTATTCTGGGTGTCTTCTGATTCCATATGAATTTTAGGACAGTTTTCTCTAGTTCTGTGAGGAATGCTGTTTGAATTTTGATTAGGATTGTGTTGAATATATTTGTATATCAGTTTTGAGAGTATGCCTATTTTTTTGGTTCTGCCAAGAACAGTGTAACATCTTTCCATTTTTGATGTCCTCTTTAATCTCATTTTTTAGAATAGTATAGTTTCTGTTGTAGATGTCTTTCATTTCCATGATTTGGTTAAGCCTTAGGTATTTAATTTTTCTTAATGCTACTGTAAACGGTATTGCTTCCTCTAGTTTTTTCTAAGTAAGATTATAATTTGTATATATGAATGCTATTGATTTTTGCATGCTGATTTTGTGTCCCACTCCACTGCTGAAATTGGTTATTAATTCTAAGTGTTTTTGGTGCAATTATTTGAATCTTCTATAAAAAGTATCATGACATCTATAAATAATGATGACTTCTTCCTTTCCTATGTGTAACTTTTGTATTTCTTCTTCTTGCCTGATTTCTCTGGATATATTTTGGGTACTATGTTGCACAGAATGGTGATAGTGGGCATTCCTGTCTTGTTCCTGATTATAGAGGAAAAGTTTTCAATTCTTCCTAATTTAATATGATGTTGCCCATTGATTTGTCATAAATGGCTTTTATCAGATTTAGGTAAGGTCCTTCTGTACCTATTTGGAGGTGGCTTTTAATCATCAAAGGTTGTGTATTTTGTTAAAAGCTTTCTCTGTATCTACTGATAAGTTATTTTCCTTGATTCTATTTATGTGGTGCATTACATTTATGGATCTGCATATGCAGAACCCACTTTGCAACCCTGGGATGAAACTTACTTGGTCACGATATGCAATCCTTTTGATGATGTGTTACACTATATTTTCCAGCATCCTACTGAGGATATATGTATCTGTGTTCATAACGGAGATTGGCCTGTAGTTGTCTTTTTTAGTTAAGTCTTTGTCTGGTTTGGGAACAAGAGTGAGACTGGCTTCCAGAAATAAGTTTGGAAGAACTCTCTCTCAATTTCAATGAAGAGTTTGAAGAATATTGTTGATATCATGTCCTTAAAGGTTTTGCAAAATTCAGCAGTAAATCCAACAGGTCCTTGGCTTTTTCAGTTGGTAGGTATTTTATTTTGTTTTATTTTATTAGTACATGTTTACACTACATGCATTTTACAGTCATCTTGGGAAGTTGGTACATAGGCATAAGACAGTTTGTTTCTTTTTTAAATCCCCTTCTCTTCCCCTTCCTTCCTCCTCCTCCTCCAGTTCTCCTTTCCCCTTCTATATTCTTGTTGATATTGTTAATTTTAGTTCATGTTTATGGCACATTCATTGAGGTTGTTAGGACCTTGTACCTGGCATATCATCACTCTACCTATTTTCTCATCCCCTCTCCTTCACTGTAATCCCTTGGACACCTAGGTCCCTTCTCATCTGCAAGAGATTCATACCCTTGTCTTGATTGATCCTTCCTTTATTTTTCTTTTAGTTTGTACTTTGCCTTACTCAGATGAGAGATGCCATATGGTATTTAAATTGATGTGTCTGACTTATTTCACTCAACATTATATTTTCTATATGCATTAATTTTCCTACAAGTGTCTCAAACTTGTCCTTCTTTATAGCTAAACAGTATTCCATTACATACAGTTATCACAGTTCTTTATCCAATCATCTGTTGATATGCATACAGTCTATTTCCAAGATTGAGCTATTATGAATTGTGCTACTACAAACATTGGTATGCATGTATTGATGGAGTATGATGTATTAAACTCTTTGGGGATGATACCTAGAAAGGGGGTAGCTGGTCATATGGAATTTCTAATTTTAGTTCTTTGAGAAATCTTCATACTGATTTCCATAATGGTTGTACTAGTTTACATTCCCATAAACAATGTAGGAGGATCCCTTTTTCACCACAACCATGCCAGCATTTGTTGTTTTTTGATTTCTTGATGATTGCCATTCTTTCTGGAGTAAGATGGAATCTTAGCCCTGTTTTAATTTTGATCTCTCTAATGACCAGAGACGTTGAATATTTTTTCATATATTTGGCCATTGGTACTTTCTTTGTGAAGTGTCTGTTCATTTTGCTTGCCTATTTCTTGACTGGGTCTTTAATTTTAGGTGACTGAATTCTTTGAGTTCTTTATATATTCTAGATATCAGTCCTATGAGGAATAGCTAGGAACAATTTTTTCTCATTCTGTAGGTTGTCTCTTCACTCAACTAACTGATTCTCTTGCTGTACAGAACCCTGGTAGGTATTTTATTATTGTCTCATTCCATAGCTTTTATTAGATTGTTCAAAATTTTTATGCCTACTTGGTTTAGTTTTGGTAATTTGCATGAACCTAGGAATCAAACCACTTCTTTAAGATTTTTCCAATTTGTTGGAATCTAATTTTTCATTGTACTTACTCTCATCCAAATTCCAACAGTGTCAACTGTAATTTCACCTTTTTCATTTGTTGTTGCATTAATGTAAGTCATTTCTCTCTTTCTTTTAGATAAGTTTGACTAAGCGTTTATCTATTTTGTTTATTTTTTCAGTCAGTTCTTTAATTCATTGATTCTTTGTATCATTTTAGTTTTGATTTCATTAACTTCTCCTCTGATCTTTATGATTTCCCTCATTGATTTTAGGTTGGGCTTGGATTATTCTTGTGTTTTAAGTACAGTATGTTGTTGTTCCTCATTAGGTTATTTATTTGAACTTGTTCTCATTTTTTCTACTGTGAGCTGCCTTAGGACTGCTTTCATTGTGTCCCATAGACATTGGTGTGTTGCAATTTTTGTTCCAGAAAGTTTAATTTCTGCATTGATTTCTTCTGTGATCCTTTGGAGGTTCAGAATGTGCTATTAAGTTTTCAGATGTGTTCTAAATTTTCTATTGTTTTTTTTTCTGTGATTGATTCCTAGTTCTATCACATGACAGACTGATAATAAACATGGACTGATTTCATTTCTTTGGTATATATTTAAACTGACTTTGTGGATTAGCATGTGATCTATTTCAGAGAAAGTTTCATGTGCTATTGAGAAGAATGTGTACTATGTTGTGATAGTGTAGAATACACTGCTGATTCTATAGATATGTATAAATTCTATATGTTCAAGAGTGTGGTCCAGCTCTGAATTTTATAGGTTTTTCATTTTGTCTGTTGATCTCTTTGCAGAAGTTGGGTAGTTTTCCCAATATGATTGTGCTAGCATTTATTTGATCTTTCATGTCTAGCAGTATTTGTTTTTGAAGACAGGTCCTCCAGTGTTTAGTGCATATGTATCTACAAGTGTTGTCCCTTCTTGTTGAATTATTCACTTAACTAGTGTGAAATGGCATTCTTTATCTCTTCCTCAGTTTCAGCTTGAAGTTTTAATTGTGCAAGAATAAGCTTGCCACTCCTGCTTTTTATCTGCATCTCATTGCATGAAATATTGTTTTCCATCTTTCAATTTTTGGTCAGTGAATAGTTTGCTGGAATAGATGAGTTTCTTAAATGTAAGAGACTGATGAATTGTGGAAGGTTTCTTTATTTTGTTTTGTTTTGCTTTTTGGATCCAGTATGCTGATCTGTATCTTTCAATTGGGCTATTATCATTGAGAGTTATTACTGAAAGGTGTTGATTTAGATCTATCAATGCACTTGTTTGCTGTTGATGACTTTTGTTTTTCTTTTTTTCCTTTTTTAATCTATTCCTTTGTTTGATGTATTCATTCCATGCATATTTTTGACTTTGTTGGCTTTACTCATCTTTGTCTAGGATATTTTTGAATATTTTCTAGAAGACTGGTTTGGTGTTCATAAATCACTTGCATTGTTCTTTTTCATCAGATGTTCTTATTTCTCCATTTATTTTGAAAATAATGTTTCTGCAGAAAGCTAATGTTGGTTAGAATTTGTTTCCTTATAGGGCTTGAAATACTTCACTCCAAGCTCTCCTGGCCTTTAAAGTTTGAGTTGAAAAGTCGCCTATAAGTCTAGTCAGTTTTATTTTATATGTATTTTTTTTCTGGCAGCTTTAAAAACATCTAGCATTTGAACTGTAATGTGTTGGAAGAGTTTCTTTTCTTCATTGCAGTTGGTTGGTATTATTTTGTGTTGAACCTTTTCCTCATCTTGGGAAATTTACTGTTAGGTTACCTGTAGATAAATTTATTATTCCATGTGTACTGCCTTCTTGTTTCCATCTAACTCCAGTCAGCCTTAGGTTAGTGCTCTTAGTGTCCTCTAGTAGCTTTTGGATAAATTT
>RJWT010023886.1:0-16662 GCA_004365215.1 Cuniculus paca | reverse complement strand
AATTTTTTTTTTTGTCTTTTTGAGACAGGGTCTTGCTATGCAGTTCAGGCTGGCCTTGAGCTTACTTTGTAGCCCAGGCTGGTCTCGAACTCACAGCAATCCTCCTGCCTCAGCCTCCTGAGTACTGGGATTACAGGCGTGTGTGCCACCACATGTGGCTCATTATTTCTTTTGCTAAAAAAACCCCCCTACAATATTCTGCTCACTAAATGACTTAGAATTTATTGAGATGACTTCAAAACCACATTAAAGTAATTAAGTAACATTTATTTTACATAAAACAATTTTCAAAGAATACATTTTAAAACCATCTAGATACTGATTTTGTAGCATTACAAAAATCGAGAGGCACAACTGAAGTATTCAAATAAATTGTGAAGGGTGGGTGGGAGCTACGATTGCTATCTATGTTATTCCTTAATCATTTTCAGACTCTGTATGAGAGTCCTAACATGAGGCAGTAGTGCACTTTCATTTAGTAGGAATAAATCACATAAAATATATACTTTTATACAGAAAGTGTTACTATATTGTCACTTTCCATTACTTATAAAAACTTCATTTTGAATTGCACAAAAGGTTGCTTTAAAATGGGTAATTCCCAGAGGCCAGGCTTAGCACTCTATGTCTAAACAATTCGTTGTAAATTAATTAGGTTTCTATTTCTCCACAGACAAAAAATGTCTATGAAGAATTACATTATTCAAGTGGGACATTCAACATTTTTCATAGGAAAATAGGTTTACATATTTGTCCCTAAATCAGCTAAACTTTCCCCCCTACTTTAAAACCAATCACACGGTGTCCAGAGTTTCCAATCAGGGTCCCTACACCCCAGTACAACGTGAATGCGTCCGCATTAATTCATTCCGCGTCTCACTGCCCTGGAGGATCAGAGTACAAAAAGGCACGTGGGTACATTCTTCGGAACAGTTTTGGTCTTTAAATCACATGTTCATAAGCAGTGATTTCAATCATGTTTAAAAACAAAAATACTAACAAACTCATTTCTCAATCCAGGAAATGGGGAATCTGTGACACATCACTTCCCGTAGAACTTTTTGTTGAGCAGGTAGATGAGGAGGTTCACGTTCACTTTCACCTTGTCGAACATTTTCATCACAGCTACTCCTTCGTACTGCATCTGAAGTAAGTCCTGAAATCAGACAACACGTCGTTAAACGTCACCTGTAAAACTGAAGTATTCTGCACGTTTTAAAAACACGGTAGAAAGCCGGGCGTGGTGGCTCACGCCTGTAATCCCAGCACTCGGGAGGCTGAGACAGGCCGATCGTTGTGAGTTTGAGACCAGCCTGGGCTACAAAGTGAGCTCAAGGCCAGCCTGAACGGCATCGTGAGACCCTGTCTCAAAAACACCAGGGCCGGGGATCTAGCTCAGCGGTCCAAGTGCCTGCCTGGCAAGCGCAAGATTGTGAGTTCAATCCCCGGTGCCGCAAAAAACAAAAACAAAAACAAAAAAAAAACACGGTAGAAGAATGTGTGTGGTGACAAAGTAAGACTTAATGATCTAATGACTAGGAGGGGGTTCTTAACTTTGGTGTGCATGAGACTCCTCTGTTTAAAAACACAGGTGAGTGTTAAACAGATTTCTGGGTCCTATCTCCTAGAATTCTTGATTTTTGCAGTTCTGAGATGAGGTGCATGGATTGCATTTTACCAATTTACCAAGTTATAGTGACATGGTTGGTGGTCAGATGTGAAACTTCGAGAATCACTGACTTAGATGAAGGAAAGTTTTTAAAATACAAGAACTTCTAATACCAAATGTATAATTATAATGTCAACTTTTAATTGAAAAATTCACAGATCAAATGCTCCAGCAAAATAGATGGGGTTCTTTAACACAGTAGCATAATCTTTTTTTTTTCCTCCTTTATGTGGGGGGATGGGTGCTGGGGATTGAATCCAGGGGCTTTGCACTGAGCTACATCCCCAGCCACTTTTTTTTTGTGTGTGTTGTTTTTCTTTATACAGGGTTTACTAAATTGCTACTTTGCCCAGCCTGGGCTTGAACTCATAATCCTCCAACCCAGCCTCCCAGAGTGCTGGGATTAAAGGTGTGTGCTACAACACATTGATTAACAGTGATGTCTTTTTAAAATTTTTTTTATTTTTTAGAAGAGCAGAATGAGTAAGACAACTCATGAGAAAGGAAAAGCACTGAATTCCTGTTTAGTATTCTTATTTGTTAATCATATAACTTTTATATGTATTTTATAAAGCACATTTACATGTCCTCATTTACAAAGTCAGCCTTTTACTCTTTCATCGACACCACATTAACAAAGAAAAGCAAGTTTCTAACACAAAGAGCTATGTCTTACCAGCCATATGAGACCGAGGGCTAACACAGGACAGGTGAGTAGAGATCTCCTTCAGGAGCTGCCCTGGACTAATGCCTCGGTCTCACTACTCTGTTTCCAGCTCTGAACATGTTTTGGTTGTTAACGATGATGCCTGAGGACTCCTAAGTGTGGCTACCCGCAGATGTTTAAGAGTCATCTTTGAGAGAACTTGTCGGCTTCCTCTCCATTCCTCAATCACATCCATCTGTGCTCAGCTCCACCCTGCACTGTTCAGATCTGCCTCTGGGCCTGTGGTTCCAGGGGAACTGACGCCCTTCCATCAGGAATATTTCTACCTAGCAGGGTGCAGAGAAACTCACTTTTCTTCTGGGCGATGCCACATCGGTTATCAAGTTCTCTTGGAAAAGTATGAAACCAACACGGCGAGGTTGAGAAGGAACAGTGTACTTTGGGGAACAAATGGGACCCCAAAGCAGGAAGCAGAGAAATAAGGCAATATTTATGGTTGGAAAGCCAAATCTTAGTCTCGGTTCTACCATCTGCTAACTTAAGACCGTGCAACATGACCTAACCCTCTGAAGTTGTTTCCTGGTGTGGAAGGGGAGAAAGCTGCTGACTCATTGTGTGCTAGTGGGCATCACGGAGCCCACAAACCCTCAGTAAGTCACACTTCTCTCATCATCTTCACACATCTCCTCTGCAAGCTGGGCAGTGGAGTAGTGCAACAAAGAGCTTGGACCTCAGCTGTTTTTTCCAGAAAGTGCCTCCCTGAACCTGTTTTCCATTTGGGAGCAGAACAAACCCTAACCTGCAGCCCCTGGATGTTATTTTTGTAAGCAGTCCACCTGCCACAGAAATCATGCTCTCCTCTCGTATATCTGGCTCAGAAAGGTAAGGTATGTGAGGTGGAGATGGAATTTCTAGTTTTACTTTTTGAGGACTTTCCACATTGACTTCCACAGAGGTTGTACTCATTGACATTCTCACCAACAATGTAGAAGTATTTTTTCCCCCATATCCTCTCCAGCATTTGTTGTTACTTGATGTTTTTGATGATAGCCATTCCTTTATTTATTTATTTATTTATTTTTTCGTCTTTTTGAGACAGGGTCTCGCTATGCAGTTCAGGCTGGCCTTGAGCTCACTTTGTAGCCCAAGCTGGTCTTGAATTTACAACAATCCTCCTGCCTCAGCTTCCTGAGTGCTGGGATTACAGGCGTACACCATAACGCCTGGTGATGATAGCCGTTCTTTCTGGGGTAAGATGATGGCCATTCTTTCTCAGTGTTGTTTTAATTTGCATTTCTCTGAGGGCCAGCAATAATGAGCATTTTTTCATGTATTTTTGGCCATTTGTACTTCTTCTGAGAAGTATCTATTCATTTTGGTTGCCCATTTTTTGATGGAGTCTTTTATTTTAGAGGTCTAATTTTTTTGAGTACTTGTAAGAAGTTCAAATACTCCCCCAAATTACCTAAAATAAAACTTTAAAGTATTTCAATATATATGCTAGTTTGTCTCATTTATGCTAATAGTTTATGTTAGTTCACTAAAAAGAAAGTTTGTGTTATTATCTATTTGGTTCTTTTTTGTAAGAACATTTTTGGTTTATGTCTTTTTTTGTTGTTGTTCTGAGACAGGGTCTTGCTGTGTAGTTTAGACTGGTCTTCAGTTCACTATGTAACTCAGGCTGGCCTTGAATTTACAATGATCCTCCTGCCTCAGCCTCCTGAGTGCTGGGATTACAGGTGTGTGCCACTACACCCACCTCTGGTTTATGTCTTGTCTTAAGTACTTTGAAGATAATGACACACAGTGTTATAACTACTGTTATTATTATTTGGTTATGAATTTTTTTATTTTTTTCATAAAAAAGGTTTATGAGGTGTGATCAAAATGAGGTGAATGTTTCAATTTTAAAAGAATTATTACAATAAAAGACATTATGATTAATCCCCCTCAAAAGAGTCCTTTTTTTTTTTTTTTTTTGCAGCACCGGGGATCGAACTCACAACCTTATGCTTGCCAGGCAGGTGCTTAGGCCGCTGCGCTAAATCCCTGGCCCTCGTCTTTTTTTATTTTTTTTTGCGGCACTGGGGATTGAACTCATGACCTTGTGCTTGCCAGGCGGGGGCTTAGACCGCTGAGCTAGATCCCCAGCCCTGGCCCTTGTCTTTTTGAGACAGGGTCTCACTATGCCGTTCAGGCTGGCCTTGAGCTCACTTTGTAGCCCAGGCTGGTCTCAAACTTGCAACAATCCTCCTGTCTCAGCCTCCTGAGTGCTGGAATACAGGCATGAGCCACTAGGCCTGTGTAATAGTCCTCTTTTTTCTGAACTCATATCCCACTGTTCTACTACTCTCTGAAGCAATTCCAGAAGTCTTTTGTGTCTTTGTGAGATGTGATTAAAAAAAATACCAAAAAACAAAAAACAGTGAATGTATTTTGAGAGGGATTAATAGAGATGTGTCTTTTTCTATCATCAAATTAAAAAATTATTCATCATATTTTTTTTTATCACAGTTGGTAATTCTATTTCATGAATTTCTTTAGGAAACTAAGGGAGAATGGGCTGAAGATGATCTAGAATCACAGAGTGTAACGTGACAAAGGACCAGCCCTGGTCCTGTCAGCAACATCTCTCCTGCTCCTGTTCCAGACTTGGCAGCCATGCTTTCTATGGTAATTTACACAGCGGTTTGTCTGAAAGGCACATACATGAATGGAAGTCTTAACTTCATCTGGACAGTGATCACATGCTGGGCCGGTTCATGGGCAGGTGACCCGGGGAGCTGCACAGGGTCCCCAGTGCAAAAGGGCTGTATACTTGGTTTAATGCTCTCCTGCATTAAAACCTGTCTTAATTTTGAACCAGTGACCCTTTGTTCTGCACTGGTTCCTGTGGATCACACAGCTAGTTCTGATTCTATATTAATAAAAACCTGTGGCACACTAGCCACCCGCATCCAGCTGAATGGTAACACCTCACAATCAACCATGGGCGTGAAGGAATGGCGTGAATAACCCCACTGTGCACTGGCTCTTTAAGCAAGGTGCAAAGAAGGCTCTGCCTCTGTCCTAGTACCCAGGGGAAGCCTGACGTGACTCCTGAGCTCTCCATGCGAGTAGGGTGTCTCCTCGCTCCTCACAACTCGGCCATTCAGTGGCTATTGACTAGCGATCCTTCCGTCTTTGTTATGTCCACGGAAGATCCTGGTGTACTGCAGCACACTGTTTTCTCTTTCTGTATTTACCTAAGCATTATGTAGAGTACCTGGAGTCGCTCATGAATGAAGCTGCTACAGGAACACCTGTGGAGACGTTTACAACAAGCTGGAAAACAGCTCCATTTGCTGAAGTATTCTTTCTGTAATCACTAACTATCTTTCATTCAGGGTCCCGATGGAACCCACTGAGGTCCCGTTTTTCTTTTTAAGACTCTCAGGACTGGAGAAAGAAAGGGCCCTGGCATCGGCTCCCAGAGGCGGCGGTTGCTTCAGGACACAGGGCCAGGGGCTGAGCTGGCAGTGACCAGCAGTGAGCTCACTCGCAGGGCTCAGCACCCACATGGCTCTGTGTGGAGGGCCTGGAAACCACTATACAGATTTCCTGAGGACCAGGAAAACAGCTGTTATTTTAAAAAGCATTACATAAAAATGAAGAACTCCATTATTTCTGTAAGCAGACCCTGTCCTAAGGCTTAGAAGATAAGGGTTAGAAAGTAAGTATTTTGTTGCATACATCTCTGCCTTTTGGTTTTCTTTTTCCTCAGCTTCCTTCAAGTATGCTTCGCTTAAAATGCACTTTTTATGAGACAATAGTGATAATTCATATAGCAAGCACCATTTTTTTCTACTTCTAAGTATGTGTTTTAGACCATGTCTTTCATTCTTATGATCCAAAACATTTGACAAATAGATTCAAGAAGTGTATATAAAACTATTCTAGGAAGGAGAAGGAAAAGTTCCATATTTGGGCACAGAGTCTTAGAAAGAAGTGAAGTTTCCAACAGTGGGAAGCTTTCCAGTCTTTATTTAATATCCCTGAATACTTTTATATTCTTTTGTATGAACTCAAAATAGAAGTATAACTTAGAAAATATGATTGCTATGGTTTACCATCTGAAAGTATTTTAAATTCCAGCAACTTAAAAAAAATCATTTTTTTTTTAAATCATCAAGCTGGGCATGGTAGCACATATTTGTAATCCCAGCTATTTGGGAGGCTGAGGCAGAAGGATTGCAAGTTTGAGGCCAGTCTGGGCAATTTAGCAAAATCCTGCCTCGAAAATAAAATCTGGAGGCTGGGGATTTAGCTCAGTGGTGTAAGTGCCTGCTTGGCAAGCACAAGGTCATGAGTTTGATCCCCGGTACCAAAACCAAAATCAAACAAAAAAACAAAACAAAACAAATCCACAAGAACAAAATTGTACATGTACCAACTCCCCACAATAACTGTAATCATTATGTACTGTAAACATGTACTAATAAAAAAGGAAAATTACATATGTGGCTCATAAATTTTTTTTTTAAATAAAGGGTGGGGGATATAGTGGAGTAGAGTGCTTATCTAGTACACATGAGACCCTGTTCCACTGAGCTCATGAAATCTCTCAACTGCACAAATTCAGAGAAAGCCCTTCTTTCTCTTTCGAAGTTGCTGTAAGAATTACCATCTGGAATACTGTTGTCTTGGGCAGCTTTCTTGTTGCTGGGACCAAATACCTGACGGCCAAGTAATAGAAAAAAAATACCTAGAAGTAGAAAAAAAATGGTGCTTGCAGTATGAATTATCACTATTTTCTCATAAAAAGTGCATTTTAAGCCAAGCATACTTGAAGGAAGCTGAGGAATCAAGTTTAGGTGTGAAACCTAAATTTAGGTTCAATCTCCAGTACTGCAAACCAAACCAAACCAAATCAAACCAAACCACAACAAAACAACCCAAGAAAAAACATAAAACTCAAACGCTTAAAGATGAACTCTGGCAACAAAGTTTGCACTAACTGTCTGTTGAACTTCACAGATGTCAGGAACAGTGAGCCAGGAAAGCCTCAGAGGGCCCTCCTATAAAACTCGCTCCCAATCCCAGCCTACCTGAATATTAAGCTGCACCGTTTCCATTTCGACACCGAGGAATTTTGATTTGACGTCAAAGATGCCCACATCTTCAGTCGCTATGATATCGAATGTAACATTCTTAAACCTAGTGAAGAAAGAACATTCGCATGTGTGTAATTTACAAATACTCTTAAATCTCAAGTGAACAGAATCCCGATTTACCACTTAGCGAGCAGCCTGTGGTGAGAATCCTAAGGAAGTCACCAAAAACCTCAAGTCATACTTTTCCCACTCTGCTCCTCGAACGGTGGGTCCGATGGCTACTGTTGAGATCTGACCACTGCGTGCTCAGACCACTAAAATAGGTGCTTTATTACAAACTAAATAGAAAATACGGCCCTTGTTCCCGAGGAGCATAAAATATAGTTGAAAATCCATGAAGGTCACCGACGAGAATGAAATGTGGACCCATGCTGCTGTGAAGCCAGCAGTGACACCTGAGCTAGGTTGTTAAGCTGAGGTGTGGGAGCTGCCTGGGGGACTGGTGGAGCCCACTTCTGGGTGTGTCTGGGTGGGTCCTGGAGAAACGACCTTGGGTACTACATCCGGTTCCTAGCCTCTTCCTCTCTGGTGGGGTTTCCCTACTCTGCTTCCTGGCCGCCATGAGCTAAGCAGCTTTGCTCCACCAGGCCCTTCCCCATGATGTTTCTCCTTGGAGCCAGCCCAGCATGGACCACCACCTTTGAAACTGTGAGCCAAAAAACCATTTTTTCCTTTAAGTTGTGGCTGTCAGGTATTTGGTCCCAGCAACAGGAAAGCTGCCCAAGACAACAGTATTCCAGATGGTAATTCTTACAGCAACTTCGCAAGAGAAAGAAGGGCTTTCTCTGAATTCGTGCAGTTGAGAGGTTTTATGAGATCAGTGGACCAGAAGCTTGGGGGAAGGTGGGAGTTGGAGAAGAGAAAAATGGCAGTCTGACTTCCCTTGAGACAGAGGACAAGGGAGGGATGGGGCACCGATTCCTTTCCAAGGAAGCACTCTTGTGCTACTTGGGGTGGGGAGGGGGCTCTCTGTTTTCTCTCCCATCTTGAGGTCACACGGCCACAGCACACTGGCGGAAGTGGCTCTGACCTGGCGCTGCACAGTCCATGGCTTTGAAAAGAGAAGTGTTGTTTTGCAGCTGTCTGCAGCTCATCTATGGAGAACTGATGACACCTGTTCATTCTCACTGCTGTGACTCAGTTCTTTCGGGTAAAGCAGGAGGCTCACATATCCACATGCTGGACAACCATGGGGAACACACAGGCCTGAGGCCGAGCTAGCGACCCCTGTACAAGTGGTCATCCCTTGTCATCTGGAGTCAAGAGAGTCTTGACAGACCGTGTAAAGCTCTCTCTGAGGCCGAGGACACCAAGGAGGAGCTGAGTCAGACAGCGTGTACGTTCTGTATGATTCTGGTCACACTTACTGGTTTGTTTGAAGGTCATCGATCCCCAGCAGGACACCTTTCTCATGCAGCTTTGCTGCTGTGTATCTCACGGGTTTCGCTCTCTTCATGCCTTTGGGCTCTCCTTTTCCATCCAGTTTGATGGACCGACGAGTATTTCTGACAAAATAAGAACAGACCACCCATTGGCGCACTGTCCTATGCTGCTTGTGACATGCACCGTTTTATTTCATGACACAGGTGACAACAGAAAATCTCACTACTGAATCATTTAGGGGAAAGGATTTCCCGAGGGAAGTTTGTGTTACAGGCTACCATTTTTTTTTTCCAGGCTACTATTTTTAAGAAACTTACATCTGTGTTCTTAGGCTTACTGAACAAATTTTAAGTCATTCTGCAAGCAGCTTTGGTACAACATATGGATTGTGTACTCCTGAGTGAAGGTATTACTAGGACTGCTTCAATTTATTTAAAGAAGATTTTTTTTTTGGTACCGGGGATTGAACTCATGACCTTGTGCTTACCAGGCAGGTGCTTGTGCCCCTAAGCTAAATCTCCAGCTGCTTCAATTTATTTATACACTGTGGCTGGTGCTGTTCTAAGCGCCTTACAAATATTACTCACATTTACAAAATTAATATTTTTTTTTGCGGCACCGGGGATTGATCTCATGACCTTGCGCTTGCCGGGCAGGCGCTTAGACCGCTGAACTAGATCCCCAGCCCTGTTTTTGAGACAGGGTCCCACTATGCCGTTCAGGCTGGCCTTGAGCTCACTTTGTAGCCCAGGCTGGTCTCGAACTCACAATGATCCACCTGTCTCAGCCTCCCGAGTGCTGGGATTACAGGCGTGAGCCACCACACCCGGCTACAAAATTAATATTTGCAACATGCTTTGCAATTAACCAATTCCTCTGCCATCTATTATTTTATTAGCTCTCATAGCCCTGAGGCTGGCACACCTGGTCTCATCTGAAAGATGAGAAGATTGAGGCTCAGAGAAGTTCATGGGACTGGATTTAAGATGGAACAACGTAAGAGACAATCAGAGCCCACATTCCGATGCTCTGGCTGCAGAGCTGGGGTGTGCCACCTTAACGTAGCATCACAACAACCGTACAGCAAATCCCTAACAATCTCATTGCTACTAGAAATTAGCCTGACCAACTCCTTTCCACTGGGTATACATCAAGTCTATAAGCAAGTGAACCAAGATCTGGAACTAGGGGTGCACAAATAAATGAGGTTTGCATTTGGTTATTTCTTTCATCAAATCTTCTATGATTAATGCAACTAAATTTCTCACACATCATTTGCTACTGCCATTGTGAAGGCTAGGGCCATGTGAGAATACTGCATTATGTATTTTAATACATAATTAAAATCTGATTAATACTGACCCTAGTTGAGTAGCTAAAATAGTTATGCACAAAGAATATTAATTAAAAATAGCTATAGTGTGTACAAAAACCTACAAGAGGTGTATATTCATGGATAGCAGAGAACTGCCAGCTAACGATTTTCAAAACCATTAAGGAAATTTAAATCATGATGTGTCTCTGTGTAATCAGCAATTACCTGGCACTATCTAACATTATCAAGTGTATAAAATCCTGTTTATCAGAAACACTCAGCTAGGCATGGTGGTGCACACCTGTAATCCCAGCACTCAGGAGGCTGAGGCAGAATGATCGTTGCAAGTTTGAGAGCAGCCTGGGCTACAAAGTGAGCTCAAGGCCAGCCTGAACAGCATAGTGAGACCCTGTCTCAAAAAAAAAAAAAAAGTTTAAAAACACCTTTGATTTAAAAGGACAAATGGAATAAAGTGCTTCCCCAAATATTAATGCCACCTGCTTAAAATATACTAGGTAAACTATAATTCTGATGCTGATAGAAAATTCAAAGATTCTATGTTTATTCCTGACTTTTTCTGGGTCACAGAAGCCAATCATGAAATGAAGACTCTAGTTTTCAACTAGAAGATAGAGCAAAAAATCTGGTTCCAAACCAAACCCACCAACCAGGACTACAGTCTCCCCATAGAAATTATGATATTACAAAGGAACAGACTATTGTCACTTACTTCCTTTTTAAGTTGTCTAAGCAAGTCTTTATGTAGGTGTCATAATAATTGATTTGCTCTTCATAAAACGCTGCCTTCTCATTAAGTGCATTCAGAGTCTGCTGAAGTTTTGCCAATTCGGCTTTTCGAAGCTTACGATGGATTCTTTGATTTCGAATATCCTGAAACAACAAGGAAAGGCTATAATAATGGGTTTGAGCAGAAATCTGCTTTATGGGATTGTAACTTGGATGAGAAGAACAAGTATTATGTCACTGTGACTGTTAACCTGTAGTTATCTCAGGCTCCTTATTATATTCATTATCTTAACACCAAAGCATTTGTATCTTTATTCTACTTCTGAATTGGAAAGAGTGTCTACATTTCACTTTAAAAGACTTGCTAAGGTTTATTCTTCTCTTGATGAAAAAACAAATAAGTAATTTTAGAGTAACCATACAGTTAGTTTACGGAAAAATAGTGTTTAAGAGGGTGAAGAGGTATCAGTAGGGTCTCTTTGCCTTGTTTTGAACTTTATAGAGTATTTTAAATTGAAAAAATCTGTTACTGGTTGGTTTCATTTCAGTAATAAGAAAATTTCACCTGTTAAATAAATTTCTTCTTTTTTTTGCTTTTGAGACAGGGTCTCATTGTATATTTCAGGCTGGCCTTGAATGCACAGTGATCTTCCTGCCTCAGCCTCCTGAGTTCTGGGATTACAGGCATGCACCACTACGCCCGGCTGATAAATATTTCTTGAGGCTTGTAAAATAACAACTGAGCTCATAAGACTGAAGGATTCAACACTGACAACTACTACACTTAGCCCTCCTTTCTCTGAGTTCCACATCCGGATTCAACCAAATATGGATTACGAATATTCAAGGAAAATAAATGGTGCTTCTGACTGAGCACGCTGACACTTTTTCTTATTATTACTTGCTAAACAGTACACTATAGTACAGATTTACTTGGTCATATTTCTACTGCATTTGGTGTTATAAGTAATCTAGAGATCATTAGTGTATAGGAGAGCTGGGCTTGATGGCATATACCTCTAGTCCCAACTACCTGAAGGCTGAGACCGGAGGATCACTTTGGCAGTGGTGAGGGAGAGAGGCAATATAGTGAGACTCTCATCTCAAAAAATATGGGAAAATATACACAGGTTCTATGCAAAAACTGCCGTTTCATATAAGGAACTTGACCATCCAGAGATTTTGGTTATCAGTACAAAGTCCTGGAAACATTTCCCCAGAAATACCAAGAAATGACCATACTTGCATTTAAATAGAATTCCTGGAACATAAAGTTAAGTAAGCTATTTATACCTTATAAGAATTTTGTTTGTTTGTTTTGAACCTAGGGCCCTTGCACCCTTGAGCTATACCGCTAGCCTCTCCACCGCTTCTGAGACAGAGTCTTGCTAAGTTGCCCCAGTTGGGTTGGAACTTGGGATTCTCGTGCCTCAGCCTCCCAGAGCGCTGGGATTTATAGTCATGCGCCACCATGCCTGGCTGAGTCGCACTAAATGTATTTATTTATTTATTTTCTCTTTTTGAGACAGGGTCTTGCTATGCTGTTCAGGCTGGCCTTGAGCTCACTTTGTAGCCCAGGCTGGCCTCAAACTCACAAGGATCCTCCTGCCTCAGCCTCCCGGGTGCTGGGATGACAGGCATGCCCCACCGTGCCTGGCAGTTGCACTAAATAAAAACATGCAGTTTTCTTGTAGTTCTAGTCAGTAAGTTATGAGAATGTCTCATTTAAGAAAATGGTATCTGTTTAATGTTATTTTCTTTTGTGAACAAATAAAGCCCATTCCTCCAGGAAGTCAGAGCAGCCTTCCCACACACTGTCCCTACACGAAACTTTCATGAAACAATATTTTGGTGATATAATGGCCTTTAAAAAAGCAGAAGTGCTGAGTTCTCTACCTTATATTCTCAGAGAAAAATGCTTTCTACTCCAAAGCTGTAGAGAGAAATGCTATTCCCTTGTGTTGTGCAGGCTGGGAGTAATAAAACACAGTCTCAGAACTGATCATAATCTCCTTGGTGCCCTAGTGGCTAGGATTTGGCGCTTTTAGACCGTAATTTTCCATCAAAAACTGAAACTGTATGCATTTGACTCCCAGGAGGTGTACAACTTAGTTTTTTTCCCTGATTATTTAACTGTCTTCAACCTTTAGACCAACGTGAGCTGCAGGTCTGAGTAACAGGAATGCAATATGCTCTTTACCCGAACACACACTTGCTTATCCTTGACGAGCAGAGGTCACCACTTCCTGTGATGTTTCCTTGCACTAAGCCAAGATCATTTTGTCAGGAAGCTTCTCCAATGTGAAAACACAAGATGAGAAAACAGAAACTTTCAAGCCTGAACTGTATTTAGGCTAAACTTCTCGGAAATATGTATCTCAAGGACTGAGAGACTCTCCTGATGGCAGGTCCTGAGCAACTGGGTTATTCAGCCACCATCAATCTCTCCTAGCAGTGTCACCAAAAGAACAGTAAGGACTGCTTACAGGTACAGATCTAACTTGTCTATGGAATCTCCTGGGCTTTTATTCTGGTGTGTTTCTATGCCCCTTGTGGTTTAGGGGCGCTGTGGTTATTCTTTTTTTTTTTTTTTTTTGTCTTTTTGAGACAGGGTCTCGCTATGTAGTTCAGGTTGGCTTTGAGCTCGCTTTGTAGCCCAGGCGGGTCTCGAACTCACAAGGATCCTCCTGTCTCAGCCTCCCGAATGCTGGGATTACAGGAGTGCACCACCACGCCCAGCTTGCGGCAGTTATTCTTGATTAAGATACCCACTGCTTCAGAACCTCTGAACACCGGAAATTTTGAGGAAAGGAGAATTGACCGCAAGTCCTTTCACATCATCTCCAGGATACCTGGTGTGTACCCAGTGCTGAGCAAACATCTAAAAGTAAAAAAGAAAAATACTGTTTCTAAACACCTTAGCAATCTCGTTGAGGATATCCTGGTACTTGTTTGTTGATGACACGTGTCCAGTCTGCTCTAATGTCCGCAGGTTCCTCTGAATTTTCCTCTTCTTCTGCTCGAGAGGCAGCTGCGCATCTTCTAGCACCGCCTGACTCTGCTTCCCGTCCTCTGGAGCCCTGGAGTCCATAGCCGCGCGGCTCGCCATGTCTTTGGCATGATCTTGTTCCTGAAAAGACAACACTCGGTATTGGCTTTTGTCTGCTCCCCTAAGCTCAGATTTAGGATCCACACAAGGCAAACTAATGTCAAAATGAAAGTTGTCCTCAAGACAAAGTCCAAACATAACCTGGTCCTCATGGTTTTGCAGCAGGACTTTAGAAGGACTTACATCCTCTTTTTGTAACACAGTAGTGAAGGCCAACTTAATTTGGACAAAATTCTAAGTAGCTACGTTTTTAGAGAAGTGCCAAATTACCTTAGTAATGAACATGTTTTAATGGATAACTCTACTTTGGCGCTCCCTGGAGGGAAGGATTTCAATCCCTGGGTAGCCCTGTTGAGACAATTAAAACTAGATTATCTACTAAAACGTGGCTTTGAAAACTTGCATGTCTGGAAGACCAGGAATCTCTCACACCAGCCACAATTACAGAGATCTGTAAGTCAGACAGTGAGGCAGAGGGCTTTGCTCTGTTAAAGGAGTCACTCTGGAACTACCAACGCCACCCAGCCCACAGGATTTCTTTGATCCACAGGGAACAACGGTATTCTAGCAGACAATGAGTTCCAAAACAGACTATGAGTAAAGGAATGAAATACTATCTGGAAAATTTGTTCAAGAAATAAATAGAGGGCTGGGGGTTTAGCCCAGCGGTTCAAGTGCTTGCCTGGTAAGCAGAAGGTTGTGAGTTGATCCCTGGTACCGAACAAAACAAAACAAAACAACACAACCATAAAGTGAGGAGAGAATGGTGATCTTCTCATTTCAATGTGCTACCCAGTTGCTACCCATTAGATGAGTTCTGTGGGTACGGCAGTTATTAATTAGGTATCACAATGGGAGGGAGACACAGGGCAGTTGGGAAGCACAGTGCATACTGAACAGTTTGGCAGGGTAGCAACAGACCACAACAGAGGCAGCAGTTAACACTACTGAACACTTAATATTTGCCAGATGCTATCCTACCCATTAATATGTTTTTGCTCACTTAATCCCGCCTGTGAATTAGAAATTACTCCTCTTCCCACTTTACAGTCAAG
Source organism: Cuniculus paca (assembly GCA_004365215.1). Taxonomy (NCBI): domain Eukaryota; kingdom Metazoa; phylum Chordata; class Mammalia; order Rodentia; family Cuniculidae; genus Cuniculus; species Cuniculus paca. The sequence continues at coordinate 1,564 of RJWT010023886.1, read as the reverse complement.
GAAACTAAGGCACAGAAATATTTGCAAGTGTCTGGAGTCACACAACAAGTATGGAGTTATACCCCAACCCAATGTCTGTGTGTTTAGTCACTTAGCCATGATTACATTTGGGGGAAAATGAAACAATAAACATTAAGAGTCTCTTATAGTAAATTAGGATGATATTCTATCCACACTTTTAAAAAAATCATGCATTAACAGACATCAAATAATTTGAAGTTTTATTTCAGATTTTAAGAATTGAAACCTGAGACAGAATAGTTTCCTGGAAACCAGTTAAATTTTTAAAAATTCAGGAAAATGCTTCATTAAGAAGGAACTAGATGATTTTTGTTAACTCTTGTTTAGGTGACAATTCTTGGTACTGAAATCCTAATACTGGAATTAACATTTAAAAATGAACTGAATAATGATTTTTTTATTTTATACCGGGAATCAAACTCAGGACCTTGTGCTTGACAGACAGGAGCTGTGCCGCTGAGCTACATTCCCAGCCCAATGATGTATTTTAAGAGACAGTGAGAAGTCTGATGCAAGACTAGCATAAAAATGTTAATGTTGCTTGGACCAATGCTGCTTGGACGCAATACACTCAGACATTTCCTTTGAAGCAGGAAAACAGCCTTCACGCACGAGATGCATTTCCTCAAGTTAGCAAAAACCCAAGATAAGAAAGGCTCAACATCCTATCAACCAGAACCGCCCCTTGGTTGACTTAGCTTGTATGATAAAGTTTTTGATGACGCTTCTGAGGCTTTGAAAGACTCAGAACTACCTTCTTACTGGAGAACGCAATTAAATTCAGCGTAACTTTGATGCTGAAGTTTCTGTTTCCGCCCACTGATATCCCTCATGGGGTTCAGACGTGCTAGGCTCAGTTGGCTGTCACGACAGACCCCACTCCTTACCCCCACACCACGTCAGCAGTGGCTCCTCCCCGATGCCAGTGAGCAGCTGCTGTGAAGATTTACCAAGGAAATCAAATCCTATATATTGTATTTATTTTAGACTTACGGACAAATTACCTGCTGTTCAGTTGCTGGGGTCTCTAGGATTTCGGTCAGTGTGGTCCCTGGTTGGTTTCGGATCACATCAATAATCAGCTTTTTGGTCCTTACAAGGAGAAAAAGAGAGACTTTCAGACAGCAGTCCTCATGCACAAAGTCCGTTCTCTTGAGTGACTATAGGTCCAAAAATGAAGCTTTGAAGAAAATCCCTCCAAATACAACATTCTTGCAGGAATCCACAGGTCTGCTCTGCGGCGCCTGAGCGTCTATAAGTGTTGGGTCCTGGAAGCCTGGGCTTCGCCTGCTTGATGCTGGAGGATTCAACTGTCGCTAACTGTGCACAAGTCTGTCAGAACATCCCTTATCTAAATCCTTCTCTTCACTTCTTTCTTTCTTTTTTTTTTGCGGCACCGGGGATTGAACTCACGACCTTATGCTTGCCAGGCAGGCACTTAGACCGCTGAGCTAGATCCCTGGCCCTTGTCTTTTTGAGACAGGGTCTCACTATGCCGTTCAGGCTGTCCTTGAGCTTACTTTGTAGCCCAGGCTGGTCTCGA
>RJWT010023885.1:0-16662 GCA_004365215.1 Cuniculus paca | reverse complement strand
CTTTAATGTAGGGAGCACATCTGGCCCTTAAGAGAGTGAAGGGAAGGATGCTCACCCAGTTTTCACCAGTCTCCAATTTGAGTTTAGTAATGGTCTCTTTTAAGGTTCCGTTTATTTTTTCTATTTGTCCTGAACTTTGAGGCTGGTAGGCACAATGGATTTTCTAATTTTGGGTTATCTGGCTTATAAAAGCCAGGCCATTGTCAGACCCCAGAGTTAAGGGTAAGCCAAATCAGGGCATTATCTCTGAGAGGAGCTTTTTTGTCACTGCAGTAGCAGATTGGGCCTTAGTTGGAAAAGCTTCTGGCATCCAGTGAAGGTATCCACTAAAGCTAGGAGGTATTCATATCCTCCTTTTCCTGGCCGCATGTCTGTGAGGTCTATTTCCCAATATTCACCTGGGGCAGTTCCCAGACAGTGGTGGCTTTCAGTGGAGGCTCTCCCTGGGTTCACTTGGGCGCATTGGAGACATCTTTTGCTAATTTCCTTTGAGGTTTGAGATAACTTGGGCATAAAGTATGACCTTTGGAGCAACTCAGTCAGCTTAGTTCCCCCCAAGTGAGTACCTTGGTGGGTAAGCTTAATTAGTTCCCATCCAAGGGCTTCAGGGAGCAGAATCCTTGAGTCAGGCAGTTGGTGTCACCCCTCTGGAGTTAAGGATGTTTTTAGTTGTTTTGCCATGGCCAAATCAGATTTGGTATATATGGGTCTTTCTAAGGCCCTGGGGGGTAACACAGGCAAAATCTGTAGTGGCCCCACAGGTTTTACTGTCACCTCTCTTGTGATTTTATCAGCAAATTGGTTTCCTCTGGCAACTGGCATATTGGCTGCTTGGTGTCCCTTGCAGTGAATTATTGCTACCTCTAATGGCAGCCACATTGCCACAAGGAGATCTAATATTTCTTGTGTATTTTTTATTTTATGCCCCCGAGTGGTCAGAAGACCCCATTCTTGGTAAATAGCCCCATGAACGTGGAGGGTAGCAAAAGCATACCTGCTGTCAGTGTAGATGTTGACTCATTTCTCCTTTCCCCATTGAAGGGTCTGGGTGAGGGCTAAACAGTTTAGCCCATTGTGCAGAGGACCCCATTTCCAGAGCTTGTGCCCATATTACCTGGTCTTCTGTGACCACAGCGGCCCCAGCAACTCAGTGTTCATCTCATAGGTAGCTGCTTCCATCAGTGAAGAGGGTCGCACCAGGGTCTGTCAGGGGCCCATCTGTGAGGTCTTTTCTCAGGCAGGGGGTGGACTCTCACATCTCCAGGCAGTCATGTAGAGGCAGCTCAGGGTTGTCGTCAGGAAGGAGTGTGGCAGGGTTGAGGGCTTCAGTGGTCAGGAATTCAATACGAGAGGGGTCCAGCAACAAAACTTGGTATCGAACTACCCTGGTGTTTGAAAGCCATCTATTCAGAGGACTTTTTAGTAGACTCTGCACTTCACGAGGGGCTATAATTTGCAACTTTTGCCCAAATGTCAACTTAGTAGCCTCTTTTACTAGTATGGCAGTTGCAGCAAGTCCTGAGACAATTAGGCCATCCGGCTGCCGTTATGTCCAGTCTCTTGGAAAGAGAGGCGACAGGATGTTTCCATGGGCCCAAGTATTGTATGATGACTCCCTTGGAGACCCCCTGATTGTCTGCCACATGGAGCTGAAAGGGCTTGTCTAAGTCGAGGAGGGCCAGAGCAGGTGCAGAGGCAAGAGCTTGCTTAAACTTTTTAAATACCTGTTTTTCTTGGTCAGTCCATACCAAACTTTCCGTGGGATTTCCTCCTGTACAGGCATACAAGGGCTGAGCTATCTCTGCAAACCCTAGTATCCAGAAGTGGCAATAGCCTACCATGCCCAAGAATTCATGGACCTGGCATTTACTGTTGGGCCCAGGAGCTTAAGTATTGCCTCTATTCTTCTGGCCAACAAAGCCCTTTTTCCTTCTGTCAGCGAATAGCCCAAATAAGTGACTTGGGGCAGAAACAGTTGAGTCTTTTTGGCCAAGACCCAATATCCTAGTATGGCCAGTTTCTTTAGTAAATCATCTGTGGCCTGTTTGTAATTTTCAAGAGTCTCTGATGCTAGGAGAAGATCCTCTACATATTGGAGGACCATCACTGAAGGATGTTCTCTGTGATAGTTTAGTAAGTCTTGACTTAGAGCTTCATCAAAGAGTGTGGGCATGTTTTTTGTTTTGGCTTTTCATGGTCCCCCAAGGCAACAAGGACCTTAACCATTTTTTTATTCAGCTCCTTTGGGTCTTCCCTATTATTGAATACCCTTCATGCTATTTCAACCAATTCTGTGAGAGGTTTTCCTTCAAATCCCTCCAGCCTTTGTAATTTTTTTTTCTAATGTCTGGGACTGACTGAGACACAAGTGTTATATTTAAGGCACATCTATTTTCTGGTGCCTCTGGGTCAATAGGGGTGTAAGCCCAGTAAGCCTCAAAAAGGCATTCTAAGAAGGCCAACGGAGACTCGTTGGGGCCCTGGCTAATCTCACTCACCTTAGACAAGTTGGTTGGTTTTCTTGATGTAGCCCTCAAGGCTCCTAGCAGAGTCTGGAGATACCGTTCAAGAGACTCCCTACCTGCACTGGTGTTGAGATCCCATGACAGATGGGTCAGCAGGAAGAAGTGATTTAGGCACTCTGGGTCAGAGGATGGTTGACCATCCGGACCAGAGACAGCCGTAGGTCCCAAAGCTCGGATTCTTTCTCTTTCCTCTGAGGTGAACAGAGTCTGCAAAAGCTGTTGACAGTCATCCCAAGTGGGTTGATGAGTGGAAAAGATGGATTCTAGTAGAGATCAGACAATGGGGATTCTGAGAGAAAGACAGATTTTGATTTTTCCAATTATAAAGATCACTAGTTGTAAAGGGAACATAAACCATGAAGGGCCCTCACCAGAGGGCGCCTCTCACAGCAGTAGGAGGGGAGCTGTGGAGGAAGGGGAGGAAGAGGGATAAGAGAAAGAGAGGCCACTCCAAGTGTGAGAGAAGCTCAAAGGGGAAGGAGCAACAGTTGAGTCCAGGGAAAGAGAGGAGTTAGCAGGGGGACGGTGGTAAGGGGGAGGATGGGGGATCTGAGGATAGAGGATGGGACAGCGTTCCACCAGGAGAAGGACAGGCAACTGTAGCAGCTGTGGTGGCTGCAGTGGCAGCAGTGGCGGTGCAGTTTTCGGTTTTGTTTTGTCAAGTGGCACTGTGGCGGCAACAAGGAGGGTCCTACAGGCAGAGATCTACATTTTTTTTTTAACCCATGAGGGTGGGTCTTCTAGGAGATCTGTCCATGCCTTGGATATAGGGTATCTGGACGGGATGACCTGGCTGTCCGAAGATGACACATCGGACCTGATAAACAAGAGACAGATTAAAAGAGCCTTCCGGGGGCCATTCCAGTTCACAGAGGGTTTGGAGTCTCCCTCATTTAACAGAATATCCATGGGAGGCAGCTTGCTTCTTGAAATCCTGAAAATGGTTTAAAATACATTGCAAGGGCGACATGGAAGCAGAAGTAGACTGACCCACAATGAGACAAGTTAATGGACAGACACAGAGACAAAACTGAAACCAGTAGCAGAGACTGCCGAGTGTCGTCACATCCCGGGGTCGAGCCTTGGGGCTTAGTGTTGCATCCAACTCTTCCAAAGACTCCCGACAGGCGCCCCATACCAGAAACAAAACAGATCTTACCGGTAACAGACCAGATGGCTCGCTTCCAGTACTCTAGGGAATTTATATCTGGGGTTCAGTTGTCTTGTCGAGGCAGAGGAATGTCTTCTCAGAGCGTCCTCTGGTGAGTAGAGGACCCCAGAAGTCTCTTGGCTCCTTTTTGGCCCAGCAATTTGGGATACTAGAGGCACACCCAAATGTTCCGGGTTCACGATAAAATAAGGAGCCAGAGATGGTGCCAATTAGAATTTAGGAGCCCTTATTAGTGAGCCAGTGACCAACAGCAGGACCCATGCAGGGAACTACTGAGCGGTGTAGAGTGAAGGGAAAGCTAAGTATATATAGACTAAAACCACATCCCCATTGACAATGGTTACCATTACACATACATCTATAACATCCTGGTCGCCATCCCCGTTGACAATGGTTACAATTACATATACATCTATAACATCCTGGTTGGCATACCTGCTGGGACATGGTGCACTGAACAGGCCTGAACAGGCCTGGAAACATGGAACTAAGTTACATTCTCAAGGGGGGTAGTCCTACCAGCAAGGGGGTAGGGAAGTGCAGGTAGAGTTCAGTAATTTTCCCATTATGTTGCCCTACAACATCCCACATTGCTTACATACATTGGATTTCTCTCCAGTACGAATTTTTTCATGTATTTTTCAATCTCTGTGTCTCTTGAAAGTTTTTCCACATTGCTTACAACCATAGAATTTTTCCCCATGTGAACACTTCTATGCCTTGTACAATGACTGATGGCTAAAAGCTTTGTCACATTGCTTCCATATGTAGGGTTTCTCTTCAGTGTGAATTATTTCATGCATTTGAGTATTACTTTTTTTACTGAAAATTTTCCAATATTGCCAACAGACATAAGGTTTTTCTCCAGTGTGAATTCTTTTATGTATTTGACAATCATTGTATCTTCAGAAAGCTTTTCCTCATTGCTTACATACATAGGCTTTCCCTCATGTGTGAATCTTTTCATGTATTGTGCAATCAGTGTCCCCTGAAATCTTTCTCACATTGCTTACATATGTAAGGTTTCTCTCCCTCATGATTTATTTCGTGTTATTTGACAATCACTGTCCTTACAAAACTTGCCCACATTGCTTGCAAACATAGTGTTTATTTCCAGTGTGAATTTTTATATGTACCTGACAATACCTGTGTGTATTAAAAGCTTTCCTACATAGCTTATGCACATAGGTTTTCTCTCCAGTGTGAGTTCATGTATTTGACAATATTTTTGTGAATTGCACACTTTCCGACACTACTTACATACAGGGCTTCTTTTCTCCAGTGTGAATTTTTTTCACGTGTTTTACAATTTTTGTGTCTGCTGATGTTTTCCTACACTGCAGGGTCTCCCATGGTCCTTTCCACACAGCTTGCAGCTACTAGAAGGCAAGGTCGAGTCAGCTGGGTGAATTTCAGCAATGTGCACAGGATAATAACTTCAGTGACGCAAGAAGACTTAACCATTTCTAACTATACAGTTCAGTGGGACTAAGTGCATTTATACTGGGAAAGCTTTTGGCATGATTCATCCCCAGAAACTGTATTAATCTTGCAAAATGAAAACTTTATGCCTATTAAACAATCATTCCACATTGCCACTTTTCTGTAGCCTCTGGAAGCCACCATTACACTTTTGGTTATCTATGAATTTACTCATTTTACATGTCTCATATAAATGGAATCGTAGAATTTTTTCTCTTTGTTATGGGTTTATTTCATTTATCATAATGCCTTCAAGTTTCATGCATGTTGTAGCATACATCACAATTTCCTTGTTTTTAATTTAATTTTTATTTTTAAAATAGTTCATTGAGATAAAATTGACATGCAAAAAGATACACGTATTTATATACACAATTTAATGTGTCTGAAGATGAGTATTTACTCATATCATAACCACAATCATTACAATAAATACATCCATCACCTTCAAAATTTCCTCCTGATCTCTTTAATTATTATAATTTTCATCATGATGTGAATATTAAACATTTTAACATAACTCTTAGAAAAATGTCAAGCATACAATTCAATATTGTTATCTATATGCATCAATATGCACATAGTGGATCTTCAGGATTTATTCATCGTGCGTGTTTGAAACATCGTACCTGTTGACCATCAGCCCACTTCCTCATCTTCTTACTACCTGGTATCCATTTTTCTGCTTTCAGTTTCTGTGAGTTTACCTACTTCATATTCCTCATACAGGTTATGGATCTCTTATCTGAAATGTTTGGGACCAGACATGTCTCAATGTTTTCATAAACATAATGCGATACATTGGGGATCGAGCCCAAGACTAAACATGAAATTCACTTACATTTAATATATACCTTATACATACAGCATGAAGGAAATTGTATGTCATATTTGTGTGCTGCAGCTGAAAGGGGCTAAAAGAGCTTATTTTCCTCTTGAGAGAGGATTAGTAAAATGTGCTGTGCAACTGGGTTTCAACAGGTGAGATCAGGTGTGAAATTTTCCACTGGCATTGTCATGTCAGCTCTCAAGAAGCTTTGGATCTGGGGGCATTTCAGATTTCAGGTTTTCAGATTAGGGTGACTCAACCTGTATAACTCCAATTATATAGTATTTGCCCTCTGTCTGGCTTATTTTTCTTAGCATAAAGTCTTCCAGGTTCATCCATATTTTCATAAGTAGCAAGATTTCTTTCTTTTCCAAGGCTTATATTCCCCTGTATCTACCTGCCACGTTGTCTTTATTCATCAGTCGGTTGACATTTAGTTTGCTTCCATGACTTAGCTATCATCAATAATAGTGCAATTAAAATAGAAAGGCAGGGATCTTGACTTCAGTTGTTTTGGATATATGCTCAGAAGTCAGACTGCTGGATCATATGGTGGTTGTTTTTTAAATTTTTGGAGAAGCTCCAAAACTGTTTTCCATAGAAGGAAAAATGAAAAGGCTGTAAGAATTCACATTCCTACCAACAGCATACAAAGGATCCCTTTTCTCTACACCCTTGCCAATAATTATGACCTTTTTTTAAAAAAAGTAGCCATTCTAACGGGGGTGAGGTGATATGTCATAGCAGCTTTGATTTGCATTTCCCTGATGATTAATGATATTGATCACATTTTTACTTACCTGTTGATTGTTCATGTCTTCTTTGGCAAAATGTCTATTCAATTCCTTTATGTATTTTTCAATCAAATTATTCATTTTCTGCTATTTATTTGTCAGAATACTGTATATATTGTGAATATTATCACTTCATCAAATATGATTTGCAAATATTTTCTCCTATTCTGTCAGTTGACTTTTCACTTGGATTGTTTCTGTTGCTATTCAACTTTGTAGTTTAATGTAATGCCTCTTCTCCATTTTGTTTTCTATGCTTTTGATGCCCATTACCCAGAAATTATCACAGAAACCAATGTCAAAAAGTTTTTGTCCTATATACTCTGGTAGTTTAATAGTTTCAGATCTTACAATTAACCAATCCATTTTTAGTAGACTTTCATGTATAGTAAGACCCAATTTCACTCCTTTTCATGTGGATATCCAGTTTTACAATTAGTATTTACTGGAGAGACTATCCATTTCCATGTGCACTCTTGGCACCTTTGTTTAAAATCAGGGTGGGTTTATCTATTTATTTGATTTATTTCTGAATTCTCTGTTCTGCTCCATTGCTCTATATGTTCATTTTTAAATTGGTACCATATCGTTTTGATTATTCTAGCTTTGTAATATATCCTGAAATCAGGAAAGGTGACACAGTTTTCGTCCTTCCTGCTTAAAATTGCCTTGGCTATTCAAATATTTGTGTGTTACTATAGATTTTTAACATTTTTTTGTTTTGCTTTTGTTTTGTCTTTTTTGAGACAGCGTTTTACTCTGCAATTAAGGCTGGCCTTGAATTCACTATCTAGCCCGGGTTGGCCTTGAACTCACAGTAATCTTTTTGACTCAATGCTGACAGGCATGTGCCACCATGCCTGGCTGATTTTTAACATTTTTATTCTTTTTTTCTTATTCTATTTTATCCTATTTATTCTATTTTATTCTATTTTCTGAGGAAAAAATAATCATCAGGATTTTTGTGGAAATTTTGTGAAATCTACTACTACCCCATTGATTTGTATAGCATGAGCACAATATAAGTTACTCTGATTTGTAAACACAGAATATTTTTCTATTGATTTGTGTCTGCTTTCATTTCTGTCCTCAATGTCTAATGGTTTCTGCACATACATCTTTCACCTCCAATGCTTAGTTTATCCCAAGGTATTTCATTCTTTTTAATGCTACTGAACATATGATTATCTTCTTAATTTCCGTCTCAGAGAGTCTTACAGTTTTTTATCACTATATGTATGCAGTACACAGGGGCTACACTTAACTTGGAGGTTGATCCATATGCATACTGCACCTTGATTATTTTACTCCTGTTCACCAACCCCACCTTCCACATCCTCCCCCAAATCCCTTTCCATCTCTACAGATTCTACCTCACTGCTTCTGAATGTGGCTTTTTATTTTGCTCTTTAAATTATTTAAATTTTCAACCTCTCATACTAGAGAAATCATGGGATGTTTAACACTTTTTGACTGATTTATTTCGCTTGGTATGCAGTCTGAAGATCCACTTCCCTACAAATGTGCCCTTCTTATGGCTTAGTACTGCATCGTGCCCATGCACCACATTTTCTTCATCTGTTGACCTGTGGATGGGCGTGTGGGCTGCTTCCATGATGTAGCTATTGTGCATCGTGCTGTTACACACACGGGTATGAATACACAGTTGCACTATGATGACTTTTTGTTTTTTTGGGAAAGTATACCTGGGTCAAATGGAATTTTATTTTTAGTTTTTTGAGAAATCTTCATGTTGATTTCCAAAGCGCTTTTACTGTACTAATTTACATTCCAACCAAAAATGTAGAACCTCTTTTCCTTACAGCCTCATCAGGATTTGTTGTTTTCTGAGTCCTTGATAAGGGACACTCTTACTAGAAAAAGGTGGAATCTCTGTGCTGTTTTGATTTTTATTTCTCTAATGGCCAAAAATGTTGAACATTTTTTAAGTACCTATTGGTCCGTTGCATTTCCTCTTCTGACAAGTGTCTATAGATCTCAATGGAGTCTCTTATTTGGGGCAGATGTCTAAGTTTTAAGTTCTTGATATTCTGAATAGCTGTGCTCTGCCCAGGCTGGTAAAAATTCTTGCCCATTTGGTAGATTCCATCTTCACTGCACTGGTTGTTTCCTTTGCTGGGCAGAAGCTTTTTAATTTGAATAATCCCACGTGATGATTCTTCTGTTATTTCTTGAGGTTCTGTCCAGGAATTCTTTGCTTACACCGATGTGTTCAACGGATTTCTCAATGTGTGAACACAGAGGGAAGACCTTGTCGGTAGAATTCAGACTGCAGAATAAATAGGACTGTGGTTACATCCACATCAATAGGTTGTATCAACACCAACGGATCCAACCACATATCAGTCACATACGTTAAACCTTGTTTTAACGATTTCACCCTTTTTTCAATGACCTGTAAAGACTGTGACCTACTACTACTGACAAGTAGGCTGGGATGTGCTGGGTGGAGAAGGACAAAGGAAGAGAAAAGGGAGGTGTAAATCAGAAAGAAAAGACCAAAAAAGAGACACGAACGAAAGAGATGGGATTGAGCGTTGTTAACATTATTTTCATAACTGGAGAGCTCACTTCCTACAAGGCTCCAACTGGACACGCTCGCTGCATTGTACCCTGGCAAAGCCACGCCTCTCTGACCTTTTGTCTTCCTCTCCGCCCTCCACCAAGGGTCACTTTCCAGCGCTGAACTGGGGTGCAAACCACCCGCGGCACTTAGGGTAGCTGCTTCGGCTGCGGAGGAGGGGTTCCTTGAGACGACACAGGGAGCCTCCTTTGGCGCTGCCCCAGTTCTTTCTCCCCTGGGTCACCCAGTTGCCTTCCTCCACTCCCCTGAGCACAGCGGTCCCAGGGCCAGCTCGTCGTCCCCAGCCAGTGCCCAGGGACCCGCCTGTGCTAGCCCGGTCTCCCCTCCGGGTGATCCTCTGCTTTTGCCCAGCACTGGCTCTTCCCTTCAGGGTGTTAGGTCCACTCCCAAAATGGCATGGTCCCTGGACCCGGGGGTGTCAGGATGCTGCGATCCCCACGTGGACCCATCTCCTTCCCCATTACTGGGCTCAACCTTGTGGATTTCTCCTTCAAGCCTGGTTGGTCCTTGGCATTTCTGGGGATCTGCTTTTCCTCAACGCTTCGCTCCCTCTTCTCGGCCTCTAGTTAACCGCCATGGAGACCCTGTGAGCTTTTGCTGCTATACAGAGGTGTAACAGATTTCTGTATGTTCATTTTGTGGTGCTGCAACCTTACCAAATTTGTTATTAGTTTTTTACTGTGTTAGTTGTAATTTTTTGCATGTAAAATCATGGCACCTACAAACAGATAATTTAACTTTTCTTTCTGGTTTGGATGCCTTTCATTTCTTTTTCTTGCTTATCTTCTCCCCCAAAGTATTCCAGGATTATGTTGGGTGGGCATCCTTGTATTTTTCTGCATCTTAGAGGAAAATGTTTCCGTTTTTCAACATTGATCTCTGGGCTAACCATGGGCTTTTCAACATGACTTTTCTTGTGGTAAGATAAGATACTTATACACCTAAATCATTGAGTCTTTTTAAAATCAGGTGCTGACTTTTGTCAAATTATTTTGTGCATCTATGATCATACAATTGTTATTTTTCAGTCTGTTATTATGGGGTATCATGCTGAATTGTGTATGAGCCATCCTAAAATCCTAGGAATGAATCCCACGATCACGGTGATGGATAATTTTGGTTGTCAATATGACTGGACCAAGGAATTCTTGAAGAACTGGTGAATCGTTGCTTGCAGGTATACCTGTGAGGGTCCTTCCAGAGGAGCCTTGCATGAGGACCAGCAACTAAGTGGGGAAGACACACCTTGATTGGGGGTGGCACCTTCCAACTAGCTGGGGATTCAAATGAAACAAAATCTCAGTCCCTTCCTCTGCCTCCCCACTTTTTTCCTGCCTCCACCCCTCCCTTATAGAGTGGGTTCTTATTCTTCTGCAATTCCCCTTGGACATCAGACTGCAGGGTGTTTGCCTTTGGACTCTGCCATTTGCACAAGTAGCCCTCTGGGCTCTCAGTTTAGGCACAGACCGGTGCTGCACCATAAGCCTCCCTGGTTCAGAGGCTCCTGGCTTCTTAGAAGGAGCCATACAGCCTCAAGTTTCTGTTTTTGAAAGAGCAATCACTCTGCCAGTCTCTAATGACTGACTTTGACAGAGAAGGCCTTTACCACTCACCTCCAACAAGAGATGCTGGATGGGCTGACTAGAAGGATGTACTGACAAGCAAGTCCCATGGTCTGTGGACAGGACAACACTGCTAAGGTCCACAGATGAGTTGGCCTGTGGATGAACATGTTATTGGAGGCTGCAGATGAGCTGTCCAGATCTGTGTGCTGATTTTTGAATGCCCCTGACCCTTTCCCTTGTTCATAACTATCCCCCAGATCCTTCAATGAGAAAAGAAGCGTCTCGCCAACAAATGATGTTAGGACAACTGGATACCCATATTCAAAAGAATCAAGATGTTCCCCCACCTCATAACATGTATGAAAATTAACTCAAAACCCATAAATGTTCTAAACATAACAGCTGAAAGCATAAAACTTTTAGGAGAGAGCGTGATGATAAATCTTCATATCCTTAAACTTTGCAATGAATTCTTAGATATAACACTGAGAGTGGGAGGAAAAAAGGGGGGAAGAAAAACTAGGCAAGGGAAATGCCATCAAAATTAAAAACTTTTAAGCATCAAAGGACATTATAATAAAATGACAATGACATCTATAAAATGAGAGCATATCTGCAAATCACACATTTAGTAAGGGCCTAGTATTCAGATATAAGAAACTCTTACAACTCAGCAATGAGCAAACAAATTAACCCAACTTTTAAAATCATGAAGTATTGAAAGAGACATTTCTCAAAGGGGATATACAACCAACCACCATATTCAACATTTATAATTATTAGCAGAAAATGAGTCAAGACCACAGTGAGGTACCACTTCATATCCAAGATGGAAATAATAATAATAACAATAATAATAGGAATATAACAAATGCTGGTGAGATATGAAGGACTTGGAAATTTTGCAGATGAGCTGGTGGTATGGTAAAATGATATAGTCACTATGGAAAACAGTTTAGATGTAGAATTACCATTGACTCCATAATTACACTCCTAAGCATGTAATTAGTTCACTAGTACTCCAAGCATTTGTATAAGCATTTGCATGTTTGTAACAGCACTATTCACAATAGATAGAAGATGAAAACAACCCAAATACCCAGCAATAAATGAATGCATAAAGACATTATGGTAAAGACATAACAAAAATTATTCAGCTCTACAAAGGATTGAAGTACAGATAATCACCAACTTAGGATGATCCAACTTATTATTATTCAAATTAGTGATAGTATGAAAGCAATACACATTTTGTCATAACAACACTTTGAATTTTGGCCTTTCCTTGGGCTAGTGCTATGCCATACAATAATTGGCAATGCTGGATGGAGGAATAAATCACAGCTCCCAGTCAGGCCCAGCGTCATACGGTTACTAGACATGAAACAGGCTTCGTGTCAGATAAATTTTGCCCAACTGTTGGCTAACATTTAAGAGAGGCTGGCTAATGTATGGTGTTTGGCAAGTTAGGCAAATTCAGTGCATCTTTTTAGCTTGTGATTTTTGACTGAAGTGCGGTTTATACTGTTGTAATGCCATCCTAAACCAAGGAGCATCTGTACTGATCCTCACCCTCCTGTGCATGAATCTCAAAAACACTATGCTAAGTGAAAGAAACCAGACGTAAAGGTTACTTATTGTATGATCCGCACGTGCAAAATAACAATAGAAAAATCCCTAGGATGCGTATTAGTGGTTTCCAGGACATAGACTTGTAGGCAATGGGGAGACACTACTTAATTGATCAGAGAGTTTTTCTTTAGACAGAAACATTTTAGAGGTAGTGGTTGCACAACATTGTGATTACAAGAAGTCATTGAATTGTTCATTTTAAAATGGTTAATTTTATGTAATGTAACTTTATCTTCACAAATTAAAAAATAAAAATTAAGAAAACATATTCCAGAGAATTGCCAGGGAGGCTGAAGAGCCAGGTTTGGAAACTCAGAGGGAACACAGGGAGGCCCAGTAACAAGAATGACAGAGAATTCGCTCCATAGAGTTAGTGTGGAGGAGCGCTGCTGCCGTGAGGCTGAGGCTATCTTCCATAATAGGCAGAGCTGTCCCTTGCTGAATTGTGGATGGTTCCTAGGCACCCTTCAATCTGTGGAGAAGAATGTTGTGTCATTGCTAAAAAATTAGTTCTTCATGGTTCCCTCATCTTTGGTTCATCATCTCTGACGTCTGAAAAAGCATATCTGATTTACTGAGTCTAACTAAAATGTCCACTTCTAATCCAAGGGAGTTGACAAGGAAAGCATCTAGATTTTTCCACCCATGTACAAAAAGCCAAGCCTCATATGATTCACGGGTCAAGAAATTTCTCAACAATGAAGTGGTTCAGATGTTGAGAAGACTTTTCCTCTAAAACGGTAAATGTCTACAGCATATTCAATCTCATTTTAGAGGTTCTGGATAATGGAACAAGATAAAATTTAAACAGTCAATCAGGTCATTAGGAAAATTTTTTAAAAAGTCTCTATTTTTAGACGACATGCTTTTAAAAACATAGTGAGAGCCTGGGCTATGCAGTGAGCTCAAGACCAGCCTGAAAGGTATAGAGAGAACCTGTCTCAAAAAGACAAGAGCCAGAGATTTTGCTCAGTGGCCTAAGCACCTGCCTGGTAAGTGCAAGGTCATGAGTTTGATCCCTGGTGCCACAATAAATAAATAAATAAATAAATAAATAAATAGTGAGAAGTCCCAAGAACTACTAAGAAAATTTGTAAGATGGGTGCAAACAAGACAAATACACAAATAACAATAGCTTTTCTGAGTCTTTAGAAATGAAAGTTAAAAAGATCCCTGATATTCTAGCATTAAGGATAGCAAATATTTAAGAAAACAAACACAAGTTATAGGACCTATATGACAAAAAATGATAAAATCTTGTTGAAAGACATAAAACAAAACTTGAACAAATAGAGTGACATACCATATGTTAGCTTTCTGTGGCCATAATGAAATACCTGACACAGACTATTTATGAAGAAAAAAATAAGGCTTCATAGTTTTGAAGACTGAAAGTCTGAATGCACAGGCTCAGTGAGGGATACCCCTTGCTTCCTCACTTTACGTCATAGATAGCTGTCACATGAGCACATGCAGGAGCAACCTAGAGATTCCATCTCAAACCAGGAGCAGAGAGAGTGGGGCAGAGCCTGGACTGCTCCTTTTACAACAACTCTTTCACAAGAAATGCAAAGCGGTCACCTGAGAATCACTGTAGGCCAGAGTCAGCATCAGGGCAGACTCTGGGGAGGGAGAACTAGCCCAACCCCAACAGAAAAAGCGCCATGCTGGGGCCGCCATGGAACTGAGACACCCAGAGCCAAGCCTTTCCCCTTATTTCAATGATAGGAAGATATATATGTTAGCCATTTTGTATTTAAAAAAAGAAAAGGTATAATTATCCTTATTTTACATACAAAGAAACAAAGACTCTGAGATGTTAAGAATCTTGTAAAAGGTCAGGCTAGCAAACTGCACAGTCGAGCTTCCAACCAGGTTTTTCCAGTTCCAGGACAATTATGGACTGCTGAACACTAAGATATAGGTAGTGCTACAGAAGCAAGGAAAAGATGAGATATACTTCCCATAAAACAGAAATTACACTGAGCATTAAAATAAAAACTGCGTAAAACTTCCTATGTCACTAACAATTTTACAAAAATTATCACTTATGTCTCAGTCAGAATCAATAATACAAGCAATTATTTAAAGATAATAGTGTTCATAAAAGTGTTGAAATTTGGATAAAGTTAGTGTCAACTTCCTGTTTATCATATTGTATTAGATGTCACCATATGGCTAAAATGGGTGAAGGGCACATGGGATGTCACTGTATATTTCCTTGCAACTGCATATGAATCTATAATTATATAAAAATTGTATTAAGAAAGAAAAAAAGAATCACCATAGGCCCTCAGTCATCTGAGGGCCTCCCACTGGATGCTACTACTGCCTGAATACTACCACACTTCAGACAATGCTCTGCCTGAATGCTGGAGCCCAAGACTTCCATCACACGCACCCCCAGGAGATTCAAATCATAGCATATCTGTGTATCACAAAACAACATCACCAAAAAGTCAGGCCTTTCAAAATTAACTTATAAAGAGTATGATCCCAAACTGAAGAGTTACCGGTGGAGCTGGAAAATAGTATTCATATGTAAAAATTCATATGATAGAATAAATGCCCCAAGAATAAAAGTCCCCAAGAATAAAAAAGTTCCAAAACTTTATGGAAAATAACAAACAGCCAAAACACTTTAAGAAACAACTGCTTTCAGATATTAAACTTTAAAGACACTGTACAGTATGGGTGTTCAAATAAACAATTAGAGAAATAGAACCACACAGGCAAAAGTTGACCTGTTATAAAAGTGGTGTTTTGATTTAGGTACAAAACTATGGTTTAAATATTTAATAAGTAGTATTTTACGGCTGACTACAGAACAATATAAATCAGGTGATTCTGTTTTGAAGGGTGTTGCACATTTGTGTCTAGACAAACACACACACACACACACACACACAGAATCTGGAAGCAAGAATGCAAAAATTTATCTGGTAATTGAGATTTGGAAAGATATTAGGCAGAGACAAAGGGAGACGCCTGCTTGCAGGTAAGGAGCTCCAAGGGAAGGCAGAGGCAGGCTCTGCCCAGAGCACATTCCAACAAAGGGAGAGGCTGCTCTCCGGTAACCAACTCAGAGGGAAGGCAGAGGCAGGCTCTGTTCAGAGCACATTCCACCAAAGCAAGAGTCTGCTCTCTGGTAACCTGCTCAGAGGGAAGGCAGAGGCAGGCTCTGCACAGAGCGCATCCCAACAGACAAACGGAGACAACCGCTTGCCGGTAAGGAGCTCGGAGGGAAGGAAGAGGCAGGACCTGCTCTGCGTGCATTCCAGCAGCCCCCTGGATGCTTCCACAAACAGAAGCAGGCCCTGCACCAGAGCACCCAATAGCCACCATTGGATACCTCTAGCCAGCGCTGGCCAGGAAAACCAAACAGTCACGCTCCAGAGAAATTGTGACCAACGTGGGAGCTTCCCAAAACCCCACTACCCACTTGTTTGGAAGAACCCAGGAAAATGTCAGGATGAAGAAACAAAAGGCAGTCCCTAGACTCCAACCCAAGCAGAGCAAGTTCAGGAGATGAAAATGTGGAGAGATCGAGAGTCACACACCTGAAGTTTCGGCAATGACAGCAACTTAAGTAAAGAGACAATTCCATGAGGCTATAAAAGAAATTAGAGCAGAAAAACTACCTCAGGTAAAAGAAGAAATGAAAAACATAATAAAAGAATTGCTATGCTTCTCTAAAGAAGACATAGATAAAAAAATAGAGGAGCATAGGAAAATGAGGGAAAAGATGAATGAACAATATAAGAGAGATTTTGAATGCATGAAACAGATTCAAAGAGATATCCAGGAAATTAAAATCCCCATTGAAACCTGGCAAAAGCTCTTGAAAGAAACTGAAGATAGACTTTCAGACTTTCAAACAGGTGTGCAGCTTGTGATTGGGAAAGGAAAGACCTCTTAAAAATAATGAGGAACCAGGAAATAACAATTCAAAGACTGCAAGATGATGCAAAGAAAAATAATTTATGAGTGATAGGTATCAATGAAGAAACAGGGGTCAACACAAAAGACATAAAAACTCTATTTACAGAAGTACTAGCA
>RJWT010023884.1:0-16651 GCA_004365215.1 Cuniculus paca | reverse complement strand
CCAACAGGAAAATTTGATTACCATATGAGGAACTGGTAGTGGTGAGAGAACAGTAGATTTCCAAAGAATCGGCCAGGCCCAGATGTTGAAGGTAGGATGCCAAAAAATAATTCAAGAAGGACTCAAACAGAATGAAACTAAATATTACAGTGGTAGAAAGCAATTAGATGATGCTACTTAACAGTTTGTGCCAGCAACTGGATCATCTCCAGTCCTCCCAGTAAATACATTAGGTGTTTTGTTCCGTTTTGTGGATGAAAAAGCAAACTTAGTCTCAAATATTCATGAGCCTTCAGCATACGGCTTACACGTGTCAAAGCCAGTTTTCAAACATAGGGCCAACAAAAATCCTGCTGACATTGATCCTAGACCTGCACATCTAGGTGAGATTGCAGAGGGAAGACAGGAAGGGATAGCACACAAACCTGAAACATGCTGTTATCCTCAGGAGGCCACACTGAGAGGGCATGTGGGCTCTAGAACAAGGGATGCAAGCTGTGCCAAGAGCAATGGTTGAGGGTGACATAAACACTCCTTCTGGAAGGGCCCAGCTCCTCTTCTCCCTTTGCACAGAGAACACAAGGACCTGCAGGGCTGAATCTCCTGGTGGGCATAATGCCAGGCTATGCAGACCTCATGCTGAGGCCCAGGAAGGACGCACTACTTTGGATGCAATGGCAGAGCAACGAGTAACATCCAGTTCAATCCACCCACTGAAACCCAGCCCTAATCAAACATCCACAACAATTTTAAAGAGAATGTTAGTTACAATCCAAGAGCTAATTAAAACTTTCCATAAAAGGACCCTTTAAAATTTAAGTAGCCTTGAATGCTAAGAGCCCAGGCTTGTTTCTAACTGCAGCATTATTATTAACACATTAGCACTGCAATACCAGGCAGTGAATTTCCTGAGCAATTTTAAAAATAATGGTGCTTTGAATGCTTCCAGCTGAAATGGTGTGTCCCTTTCAATTCTGACCCAGTGGGCCATCAGCCTCCTCCCTCCCTGACAGCCCCTGCACTGATGCCCTCCCTGGGGGTGTCGCGCAGAGCTGCTTGCCACTGCCTAGGGCTCCTGGGTGTCTCAGCCACGGCACCGGCCTGCTTCATGCAGACTCTTTTCTTTATCCCCCCTTGAAAACAGAGGCTGTGATTCTGTGGCATCCAGTGTAGCGTGGGGTGAGCATACAACACTGGCCAAGCACATCCTGGCCTGCTGCTTGTCCCTTAGTGGCTTTGGGACTTTAGAACAAGATATTAGAGCATTATTGCCACTAATGATAATAATTGTTAACATTTGTTGAGTACTCTACATGGTGCCAAGCAGGATTTACATATATTACCTAATTCCCCCAACAACCCCTACTTTCATTTATTCTGTTTAACAAACAGCTATAAAGCATTTTCTGCAACACTCAGGATGTGCCAGGCACTGATGTGCTGTGTATATTGATAACTTGGTCCTCATAGCAATGGCAGAGAAGTAGGTACAAATATTAATCCATTTTATGGATGACAGAACTTGGATTTGGACAGGTTAAATAACAGAGATTAGGTTACCTGGGTTACACAACTGAAAGGCAGGGTAATGCCAGGATCCAAACCCAGGGAGTCAGGTTCCAGAATCCTTTTCTTAACCACTACACTATGACTTTCCTGGCTCTGGCATGCCTTAGAGTCACCAGGAAGGCTCATGAAAACACAAATGGCTGGGCTCTAGGACCCCATTCCTCCCTGCCACATTCTGAGATTGGGCCTAAAAATGTGCATTTCTAGAAAGTTCTGGGGGGTGAGGGTGAGCACTTCTGCTGCCTGCTGAGGCTGTGCTGGCTTGCTGCCAACACTCCCAGCATCTCCTTTGTCACAGATGAGGAGGCTGCCTCTAGGGATGGCTGAATTACTGACAATTACACAGCGAGAGAACAACCGAACTGCACCTTGAAAGTAGACTAAGCTCAGATGTATGAAACATCTTAAATCCTGTTTTCCTTCCTTTCACAGTGTAGATCATAACACTACCTTACAAACGTGTGAATTCCACCTGAAGCAATGACCATGACAGTGAATGGCACAGAGGAGATACTCATTCTGGATTGGCTTCTCTGCACCTTGAAAAACCTTATGTATAATGAGTACCCAATAAATGTAAACTTTTTAGGTTAAACTTTTAGAGAATTCTGCCTAAGAATTTCTCTCCATTGCTTCCACCTTGAAAATTTTTTTGACATCTTTTCTCCTTCATTTATTTTTCTTAGTATACATTCACAGTCCATAATGTATACATTACTTGCATGGAGTTGGTTCATGTACATAACACATCTTAATTCTTTTTTTACCCCCTTTCGCTCCTCTCCCTCCCTCTCTTGATCCACTTACCATTTGAGAAAGGTCTATCTTCTTACTTCCTACTACCTTTTTATTTTATTCTTTATTTATGTTCTGGATTTCTCATACTATAAGAGAAATTATGTAATATTCAAATTTTTGCTGTGACAATTTTGCATGATAAAATAGTCTATCTCACTCTTCATTCTCAATACAAAAAAACAAAGCTTAATCCAAACAAAACAACAAAACCTTTGCTTTCAAAGTTCATAAAATATTAGTGGCACATAGTGAAATGATGTGCACCTATAGAAATTAGGAAGACATTTATTAATCCATATGAAGCGATTTCCTTGGAAACAGCCCAAATGCCCCTCAACCAAGGAATGAATAAAAAAGATGCAATTTTTTAATACAATGAAAGTTCTACTCAGTCATACAGAAAGATAAACTTGAAACATTTCTAGGTAAATAGATGAACCTTGAGACCATACTCTTAAGTGAAATAAATCAAACTCACGTGTATAAATATCACATTGTCTCTCTGGTGTGAGATACTGATAGAGGAGATAAAGACCAAAATGCACAATAGATACTGTGAAATAGGAAGAAATTGTTCAAAAGGAAAGAGGAACTAGGGAAGGAAGGGAGAAGGGAAAAAAAGATTTAAAAAAGGATACAGTGAAACAAAGCTTTGTAAATAAGGAGGGGAAGAGGGGTTGAAGGGAGGGGCGGGGATTGGGAAAAAAAGAAAAATCAAAATATATCATATACAGGTACAAACTCCCTATGATGAATATGATCTTTATGTACATCTACATTGTACCAACAAACTTAATTTTTAAAAAAACATAGATGTTAAAATTTTCAGAATAAATTCTTTTTTATGTTTTTAAAAAAAACATAGATGTTAAAATTTTCAGAATAAATTCTGTCAGTCTGCAATTTATTATTCTTAAAATTCAAGATCAATATCGTTAGACTTACTATTTTATTTTAAGACCATCTAAAAAAATAAAATGAAGCGAGGTACAAAAAAATCACATATACTACTTGAGTTGTAAAAACAAAACAAACAAAAACACTAAAACCAAACAAAGTTCCTTGGCATTTTCCGAGGAAGCTGAAAATTTATACCCACATAAAATCCTCCAAATAGATCTTCATAGAAACTTTACTTATTATTACCAAAACTTGGAAATAACTGAGATGTGGTGAATGACAGAATAAGCTGTGGGACAACTAAATGTACAGAGGTGAATGGGTGAACTGAGGGACAACCAGATAATGGGATAAAATTAAATTCTAGAAAGATACCAGCTAGCAAGTAAGGGAGAGATATAACAGAAATGAAAGCGCATATTGCAAAGTGAAGGAAGTTGTTATGGTTTGACTATATTGGGTCCCCATCAGAACTCCTGCTGTGGCAATGTCAGGAGGTGGATGTTTAAGAGGTAATTAGGTTCTTGGAGCACTACCTTTCTAAAGGTATTACCATAATTAATGAATGGGTTAGCTATCTGGATCTCAGTTGTTAAAAAATGAATCTTGGCCCTGCCCCTCTGATCTTGCACAAGCCAGTTCACCACTCTTGCTTTCTTTTCTACCATAGAATCTCTTCTGCACACACTGCTTGCCCTTATGCCCTCCACCATAAATAGACACAGCACAAGAGCTTCCCCAGTCACCTAACAGATGCCGACACCTTCCCTGTCTCTGGAATGATGAGACAAAATAAACCTCTTTTCTCTCTATATTATACAATATCATATACTCTAATGGACTGAAACAGAAGTCAATCTGAAATAGCTATATTCCATATGATTCCAACTATATGACATTCTAGAAAAGGCAAAACTATTAAGACAATAAAAATGTCAGCAGCTGCTAGAGGTTGGAGTAGAGGAAAGGAACAGGTCAAGCACAAAGGATATTTTGAAGAGTGAGAGTACTCTGCATGCTACTGTAACAATGGGTGTATATCACTGTGTGTTTGTCCAAACCAACAAAAAGCACACCATCAAGAGTTGACCCTACTGAGGGCTGGGGATCTAGCTCAGCGGTCTAAGCGCCTGCCCGGCAAGCGCAAGCTCATGAGTTCAATCCCTGGTGCCGCAAAAAAAAAAAAAAAAAAAAAAAAAAGAGTTGACCCTACTGTATACTATGTATTCTGGGTGATTATTGTACGTCAAGGCAGGTTCATCAGTTTTAACAAATGAACCACTTTGATGAGGGAGATTGGTAACAAGGGGGAGTATCAAAGTGCAGGGGCCGAGGCTACATACTAAATCCATGTTTTTCCTCTGTTTTGCTGTAAATCTAAACATGCTCTAAAAATACACTTAAAATGAAAAACTTAAACAGAAATTACAAAATTATGTGTGGTTATTGCTAAAAGAAAGAAACATATGAAGGATAAAACAGAAACAAATGAAATTAGTTACCTAATTAATAATCTAGAAGGATAGGTAGGAGTAGGGTACAGGAGCTAGGGAAAGAATTAGAACCACTGGAAGTATATCCTTTAATAGTTTTGCCTTTGATTCTGAATTAATGATCTACATGTTTCAATCAAAATACATTAACAAAGATGGAGGAAAACTAAAATATTCAAACAGACAAATGATCCTTTCTTAACATCAGATAGATATCAACACCACACACACACAAAAACAAGATTTACTCAAGTTAACTTTTAAATGCATCATTCTAGATACTCTTGTTGAGGCTTATTTTGAAGACAAACAGAACAAAGAAACCAAGAACTTTATATTTCAGAAATATCTTGTCAACACTGGCGTTGATAGAGCAACTCTGAAACTACTAATACATGTATTATAAATTTGAACAGTGAACAACTATACTGATTTTGGGAATCAGTCTTCACTATAAATATTTATAGAACATTGATTTTCACTATGAGAGAAGAAAGATACAAATATAGAATGATGAAAGAGGAGGAGGAAGAATTTTGTGATATTGGGTGAGAATTAGAGAGAACCATAAGGACCTATAATTTAAGAAGTAGTCCAGCTTTTTCTCATAGAAATGCCACAGAAGCAAGGATACTCTGGAAGCAGTGAGAACACCTGGTATCCAGATTTGATTTTTAAATACTATTTCCCACTGAAAGAAGCATAGATTCTTTGAAGAAATGTCTGATTCCAGGTCTTCTGTATAGAAAGAATAAACAAACCTGGAACATCTTGTTAAGACAGAAAATAAGGATTTTCCCAAAGACTAAAAGGCAGCTTTAAAGTGCTCTTAACTGAACAAATTAAGATGATTTAAACATAAATATGAAAAAGAGGAATATAGATTTAATTAAAAAGAAACCCATAAATCTATATGGATAATGTTTATACCTATAAGGGCTAGGGGCTTTAAATTCCCATAGTATCTAATAATATAAATATACATATATATATGTACATATATACATACATGCATAATTACCAGTGTAAGAAATATATACAGGGTTGGGCATGGCGGCTCACGCCTGTAATCCCAGCACTCTGGAGGCTGAGACAGGAGGATCGTTGTGAGTTTGAGGCCAGCCTAGGCTACAAAGTGAGCTCAAGGCCAGCCTGAGTGGAATAGTGAGACCCTGTCTCAAAAAGACAAGGGCTGGAGATTTAGCTCAGTGGCCTAATCGCCTGCCTGGCAAGCGCAAGGTCATGAGTTCAATCCCCAGTGCCACAAAAAAAGAAAAAAAAGAAATATATATAGGAAAAAAATTAGAAATATATATGGGAAGGGGGAGATACAAAACTTCATTCTGAAAATACTGAGTAATAAATGCAAAAGAGAAATTGCTACCATTTTATAGCCAGAGAATAAGAACTGATGCAGACATAAACATTAGTGGAGATTTAACCTATTGAGAGAAAGATTATCTCCCCAGTGGTTTATTTTTAATTATAAATTTGAAAGATTCCTTCATAAGGAAAAACCTGATGGACACTACCTTGAGAGATAGAGTTTAATGTCAGCAGTGGAGGGAAACAATGGCTCACTGAGCCCCCCGGGGTGTTTCATTAAAAGGATGCAACATAATCAACGCATTTTCCTGAAATGCTTAACATATACTGCATTGTTAGAAAATAATCAGACAAACCTCCACTTAGGGACACTCTCACAAGAACAATGGTCTTGATTCATATAAAAAAAACTGTGTCATAAAAGACACCCTTCCATACACCAAAATTTTCAGGTAACTATTCTAGATTAGAGAAAACACAGAGGTGACAATTGTATGAAATTTATAATCTTTGTTTGGATAATGAATCAAAACCAAAAGTGATCTTTTAGAAACAATTGTGAAAATTTGAAATGAATTAAATATTAGATAATCATATTGAATCTATATCAAATTTTCTGAGGTCAATAATTATATTGTTTTCATGCAGTAGAATGTCCTGTTATTTGAACATACATACAGAAAGACTTGAATGGCTGAAACTAACTCCTTAAAGGTTCAGGAAAAAATATATCTTTATAGAAAGAAATACAAAGCAAATGTTATAAGCATTAACAATTATTGAATAAAATTTTCTGGCTTGCCTAAAGAAAGAAATAAGAAAAGCACAAATGGAAACAATATGTTTTCCAGCTTTGTGCTGCCCACTGGAGCACCCACACATAAATGCCATAATCAATTCACTCCTTCCATGCCACATTTGAGCAAAGCAACAAAATCTGCATTCTCTCACTTTTATTACTTCAGCTTAGGTAAATAGAGGTCTAACCAGCTCCGGGGATGGAATGCACACCTTCAGCAGTATACTCACAACCTCTCTCATTTGATGAGAGAAAAGTAGGACACAGCTGAAAATCCTTTTTGAGACTGAAAATCAGAACTCTGAATCCACATCTCATTTGTGATTCACTTCCTTTCCTCATTCCCCCAAGGTCTTCAGCTCTGACCTGTAAAGAGTTTGGAAGGCATCACTCCTATCCTTACAACAACAAAAAGCTGAACAAGCGGAAAATCAACAACTTTTTCTGATTCATGAAAGCACTAAGGTTGCAGGATGAATTACCACCCCAAAATCTGGAAAAACAGGTGAATACAGAAAATTACATCTGGGATGTTTACCTAGAGCAGAAGTTCCTGGAGCTATAAACTCTTAGGAGCATATAGACATAATTTTGATGAGGCTGTGTATGACTGTTGAGACTAAGAACGCCCTGGGGTCTGCAGTATTGGGTGGGCACCATTTTTGTGGGTTTGGACACGTGTTATCCACCAGGATCTCAAGGTAAATATCCAAATTCACTTCATCCAGTAGTATATTCTGAAATATACCTATAACATAATATAGCATTTTCTGTAACAAAAGACTTCAATGGAAAAACACTTTATTAGAGCCCCATCTTACCTAGGTAGAAAGAAGAAAGTCCCCCTTTAGCCTTTTTTGTTTCACCTAAGGGTATGAAAAATGAGGAAGGTAAGAAATATGTGAAGAATTTTTAAATTAAAAACATGGACCACTTATAGCAGCACAAAAATAAATTTTTGAGTATAAGTCTAACAAAATACACACAGGGTCATGATAATATAAAAATCATACGGGCTACAGAGTGGTCAAAAAGAGCAAAAATCCTTTTCTGAGGTTCAAAGATTTGGTAATGGGTAAACTGCCACACAGACAGTATCCTGGTCATTGAATATTCCAGAAGGAACAATTTTTTGGAATCTAACAGTACCTTGCAAGGTTTGAGAAAAACTTGAGTGAGTAGTTTAGTTAAGTCTATTGGAATGCCAGGTCAGGCATTCCAATAGACTTAACAATGTTGTCCACCACCTTAATTTGCATGTTTTTAGCTGTTGGACTTGCTTCAACCCTGCTTATCTCCTCCAAAGAGCACAAAGTTGCATGTACCAACTTCTTGTTATAAAAGCCCAGAAGCTAGGTGTGGCAGGGCAAACCAGGATACCTAGTCATTGAAGAGTGTGAAATAGGAGCATCATTTACGCTCACAAGTTCAAGACCAACCTGGGCAACACAGAGAGATACCATCTCAAAAATTTGAAAATGAAAATAAAAGCCCAAACTCACTTTCCCGTGGATCTCTTGTCCAGTCTAACTGAACCTGCATTTCCTGATTTACAAATCTATTCTTCACCTGAGTAAATTCATCTTTGCTTGTATTTTAACCTTGCTTAGGATTTCTTGGTTTACAGACTATATGCTAAATGAAGAAAATTATAAAATTCTGGTGGAGAAATAGAAGATAAAATAGAAGATAGAAACAAGTAGAGATATTCTCTGCTCACAGATAGGAAGATTCAATATTTTGGGAATATCAATGCAATACTAATCAAAATCCCAGCAAGCTATTTTGTAGGTATCAATAAGCTGATTCCAAAATCTATATGAAAAGTGAGAAGACTCTGGATAACCACATAATAGCACTAAAGAAAAGTAAACTCAGGGGACTAACAGTACACGGCTTCAAGATTTACTATAAACAGACAATAATCAAGAAGGCATGTTGCTGGTAAAAGAAAAGATGTACAAATTAATGAAATTGAATAGAAAGTCCAGAGATGGACTCAAACACCTCTAATCAACTGATTTTTGATGAATGGGTCAAAAGCAAGTCAATGGAGAAAATACACCCTTTTCAGCAAATAAAGCTGGGATGGTTGGATATTAAAATGCAAAAACAAACAAACATATCTAGACATGACCTTACCATCCAAAAAAATTAACTCAAATGGATTATAGACCTAGGTGTAAAATTTTACTGTGGTTATAGTATGCATTTAAAATGTCCCCCCAAAATCTTGTGTGTTCTGAGGTAGAGCCTTTGTAAGGTACTGGGGGTCTCTAACCTAATCAGTGGATTAAACCATTGATTAGATCATAATTTGTTAAAATTACTTCCCTTCCCTTCCCTTCCCCCTGCCCTCCCCCTCTCTCTCCCTCTCCTCCTTTTCTCTCTGTCTCTCCCTCCCCTCCCCTGGCCTGCCTGCTTTCCTGGCATGAAGTGACTAGCTCTCCTCTGCTATCCATGATGTCTTTGCCAGCTAACCATGAATTGAAACCTTTTTAATTAAACCTTTCCTCCTTTAAGTTGATTTGTCAGGTATTTTGTCACAGCAATGGAAATTTAACACCAAAATTTCTAAAGTAAACTCTATGATAAAACCTAGGTGACTCTGTTTGGTAATGAGTTTTCAGATGCAACACAGAAAAACATGATCCATGAAAAAAATTGCTAAGTTGTACTTAAAATTTAAGTTACATTTAAAGCGTTAAAATTAATCTGTCTTGTGAAAGACACTATTTAAAGAAAAACAACCAAAATAAACCCCAAAAGACTAGGAGAAATATCTGCAAAATGTGTATTTAATAAAAATTTGTAAAAAAAAAAATAAAAATTTGAATCCCATATTCAAATAGTACCTGTAAAGCTCATTAAGATGAAAATGAGCAAACTTAAAAATGGGCAAAAGATCAGAATACATACACCATGAAAGAAATACAGAGATTTTCAACATTATCATTGAGGAAATTAACATTAAATCAACAATGATATACAGTCGTATACCTCCAAAAAGGGCTAAAATTCCCCAATGCCTGACAATAATAAATATTGGTGAGGAATCCAATGACAACTCTCATTTATTCTTGATGGAAGTGAAAAATGTCATATTGGAAGACAGTTACAAAGCTAAACATAGTCTTACCATATAATCCATAAGCTATACTTTCAGTTATTTAACCAACTTATTTGAAAAATTTAGTAGGAAAACACTTGTATGTGAATAGTGATGGCAGCCGTATTCATAGTCCACAGAACTGAAAGCTACCAAGATATCATTCAATAGGTGAATTAGTAGACAGTTATTCAGTGATAAGAGAGGAACTATTGAGCTACAAAATATACAGATGAACTTCAAGAGCATATTGTTAAGGAAAAGCAGTCAATTTGAAAAGGCTCGGTGCTGTATGATCCCAGTTATACGACGTTCTGAAAAAACAAAACTATAACAATGATAAACAGACCAGTGTTTCCCTGAGTTTCAGGGAGAAAGTTGAACAGATGAAAAAAAAAAGGATCTTTAAGACAAGGCAACTATTGCATGCACAATAATGGTAGATATATGATAGTATTTTAAAAACCCATACAATTTCACAGCACAAAGAATAAACCTTAATGAGAGCAAATTAAAAAAAAAATTGGGGAGGGATCCCAGGAAGGAATTTGAACTGTGGGAAGAGACAAATGTGTGAAACTATCTTAGTCAAAGGGGCAAATGAGAAAGGTGCTGACCTATGCAGCTCTACAGTTGTTTTCCAGACAGCGCTATTCACATACACTGCAGTGAACAATTAAGTAAAGGAATAGTAGTATGAGAGCCACATTTGTTACTATTTAAGAAACTTAGTTCTCATTATAGATATTTAGATAGTAGCTGCTGTGATAAGCAAAGGGAGGAAGCTAGAATTATCTATGTGGTGCTGAATTAGAGTCGGAAACATCAGCATGAGCTCAGACTTAGTTAAATACAGACACAGTTAAATGTAGGAATACTTATGGATAAATTTATTTATATGATTTAGTATACACACATATTTTCTTGTTCTATCAGGTGAAGGGTCTAGAAATAACACCCCAGGGCAACAACATACATAGCAACTGGATCTTATACTATATAATACCAATTATACCAGGACCAGGACCTGGAGAAACAGGTGACTAGTATAAGAACAGGAAATACAAAAGATGATCCCGGTGCATGCAAGAAAGTAGGGAAATACTTAAAAATTAACAAACGAACCACACAACATTGATGAAGTTTTATCAAAGAGACATAGAAGCCAGTTTAAAATGCTACCAATGGCTAAAGTTGGAATAATCTGAATACAATGCAGTGGTATTGCAGTGTAGCCCAAAGTATAACATAACTATTCATAAATCCATGCTGATATGAACAATAATTGAATAAATCAGTAACTTGATGGAGAATAGAGAAATACCCTTACAGAATAGCTTCTGAATAAATTGTGAAGAAACTCTTACTCTCAAGGATGGAGGAGCATAAATCCTCACTCCTTAGGCGTAGTCTGGACATAATGCCTTTTCCCAAAAAGTAGAGCACAGAAAATGAGGGGAAAAGAGTAATTTGACAGTGGAAATACATGACAAACATGATGACCTCAGCCAGGTGACCAACAGGGATAAACTACGTGGATATGATATACTAAAAATAGCACCCTATCTCTTTGGTCTTTCTTCTTCAAACTCATGATCTCAGTCTACTATGAGGAAAACATCAGAGAAATCTCATCTGAAAATCATATTGCAAAATATTTGACTGGTATTCCTCAAAACTGTCCAAGGTATCAAAAACAATGAGAACATGAGAAACCGTCACAACTCAGAGGAGCCTAAGAAATTACATTTTAAGATCATGTGGGTGGGATCCTGGAACAGAAAAAGGAATTAAGTAAATCTAAGGAAATCTGGATAAAGTATGGACTTTTAATTAGTTAGTGATATTGCAACCAGTGTTGGTTCATTGATCATAACAAATGTAAAATAATAATGGAAATATATAGTAATAAAGGAAACTAGGGGCATGTTATAAGGAACTCTCCATGCTGTCTTATCAATTTTTGAAGCACCTGTCACTGTTCTTAAAGATAAAATCTATTGGAAAAAAATAAGCCCCCTGGTTCTTATTCCTTTTGTGCAGAAATTTGGGCCAAGTCTGTAACGTGTTCCTCACTCAGTTTCTCACTCTGTGACCTACTTCCATTTTTCTTTTGTTGTTTCATCTTTATCTCTTTCTGCTGCCCTGATTCAATCACTGGGCAGCTCCAGTAGTTTGAAAATCCTATCAGGTGTTCACATCTCCACGGCTTCTAGCCTGCTAGAACAACACAGAATGAATTTTCCCTCACAAAGTCACTCTTCAGTCATTCAAAGTCAATTTCCTGAAGATTTCCTCCCAGGACTAAAATTAAGTAAACTTCCTCTGACATTCTCACAGAGTGAATGCTTCACTCCCCTGGACACATTCTTGTGAGTATTTATTTCCTAAAATGAAGAGTACAGATCTAAATATTTTTTTAATTGTATTCTGATCAGAATTAGCAGAATTTTTTTTATTGTAGTAGCTTTTATTTACTGCTTAAAGTATAGATCATGTTGTTCTGGTTTTAGATACCCATTTTCCATTTCCAGAAACTGAGCTAAATATAATTCAGGTTACTTTGTGCACCCTCCTACTGCTCATTAAACTTATCACATTGTCAAAATTTCAAACAATTCATTATTTCCATACTTTATCCAGATGTTCTCACCATGTAAAATCAACAACTGCTTTGATTGACTGACACTGAATGAACTAACATTTTTCTTATTGTATTGAGAAGCTTATACTATGCCAAGAATGCATAATAAAACACACTCAAATACATTTCTTTTGTTCAGCACTGGGATTTGTGTAAATTAATAAAATCATAGCTCTCTCAAATAGGAATACATCTCAATAATACTTTTCCCAGAGGGATTAGCTAAGGCATAAAAAAATATTGAATCAGTATCACAGAATTTGGTGACAAAAAAATCTTATGTTTTCATGCCGAGCACAAAACCAAAAACAGTAATAAAATAAAACTGTGGTGGAAAACTCCCAGGGGAAAATAGAAATTATAGTACTCAGATATGAAAGCTGGAATTAGTTGCTACCTTTCTGTATTCCAAAGGAAATCTTTCTGAACAGTGCAAAATAGTTTCTTAAAATTTCTTATGTTTACAATGAAGATGTTTTTACCTTCATTCAGGTCTTTCCAGCCTGGCCCATTCTTACTTTTGTCCATGGACAGAGTGCTCTAGCTATAAGAGTATAGTGCCAGCTAAAATCAACAAAGCTACGTACATAGCTAGTGCATGATGTGCTCAATAATCCAACATTCTCCACTTTTCAAAACTCATTATTCATCCCACTTTCTCTCATTCCTCTGAACCTGCAGCCCCCGTTGGTACTTTTGTTGTTGTTCTTTCTCACTCCCAGAACATGTTTTGGTTGTTTGATATCCATTAGTAGCCTTCCTTTTTAGAGTTTGCCATATAATTGCCTGTGCTGATGTCATATGAATAAATAAAACATCACTGTTACGGTTTATACCTGGATGTCTCCCACAGCCTCATGCACTCACAAGTGGGATGTACGAAGGTGGATTGAATCACGGGGTGCTATAGCTAAATGTGATGTTAGGAAACAGGGCCTAGAGGAGGCAGGTCACTAGAGGTGTAACCTGGTAGGACATGTCTCCCTCCCTGGCTCCCTCCCCCTTGCTTCCTGGCTGTCATGAGCTGTGCAGCGTTTCTCTAACAGACCCTTTCACCATGCTGCTTCTAGCTGGAGTCCGCCAAGCATGCAAGGACTGAAACTTTTAAAACATGATCCGAAATAAACCTGTCTTTCTTTAAATTCAGGGTGTCAGGGGTTGTATCCCAGCAATGGGGAAGCGACTAGGACAGTCATTTATTTATGTGGCAATGATTTTTTAGATGGCACTATCAACTGAGTTTCTTGTTTGTTTCTCTGACCACTAGGACTTAAAGGATATTCAGATAGGGGATGCTCAGTGTTCCTCGTGAATGAATCAAATGAATACAACTTGACGTAGATGAAGTCCACTTAATCTTAAAAGACTGAAGGTCATTCAAAAACACAACCAATTTCATCAGATTACCCTTATGTAACTAAGTATCCAGGAAAGTTGTGATCCTTGAAAGAAATGACTGAGTGCTACATTTGGTGCAATTGCTGGCAAGTCCAGTTTTATTCACTCCCAAGCATGTGTTGAGGGAAAGTTTCGTCTATCTTTTCATAAACAATTTGAGGGGAAAACGAGGCTGGGTATTCATGCTTCTGGGAAACTTCCTTGGTTCAGAGATTTAGGATTAGTTTTGTGGTGTTGACAGCTTATCCATCTCTGTCTAAGCGCTGGTAGCTGGGGGTGCCCAGTGGGAAGAAGGCTAAGTCATCTTTCTGAACAGCTTTCAGTCATCCTTCTTTGCAGCCCCAAAAGCAGTTCTGGTGTTTCAAAAAGAACAAATCATTTCTTCTCCCTGGAGGAAGCACTGCTTGAAAGCTATAACAGCATTTTCAGGCCAGAATTCCTCTGTGTACTTGGAAGAATGCTGAGTATCTGTAGTGTGCTGTATAGCCACTGTGTGACCCAAAGAAGACCACTGTTCCTTCCTGAGCCATTACGGTGCCTCTGAAAGATGTAAGCTCCGAACTGTTTTTGTTCCTCCTCTCCTTGCTGGGGACCCTGCTGTCTAATCATCACTGCCTCTGTACACAAACTCTAAGAGGTGTGGTTCTGCTTCCTTTCCAGAACTGTATTGCCAGAAATAAGGCTGGACAGCCAGGGAGATTCTGAGAAAATATATTTGAAATTTCAATTGTTGCTGAAATTTGTTTCTATGCCTTACTCAAAGATATTGGTGGTAAAAAATTGATTTCATCTTGTGTCTATTCAGATCAATAGGTATGGTTGGAGAACTGTGTGGAGGGAATCTCAGGCATGTCTAAACTCTGGAGTGGGGGCCAGCTCTACTGAGGCACTGAGTCCAAGTACCAAGGGCTGTCACCATGGTAAGTGATTTCTTTGAGTCATGCAATAATTGTGGGTATCCTGAATAGACTCAGTTCTGTGTCAACTGCTAGAAGAACTCTGATGTAATAGTGTTATGGTTTGTACCTAAATGCCCCCCCACCCCAAAGCCTCCTGTGGTAATAAGTGAGGCTTTCTCGGAGGTGTCTAGGATTAAGGGTGTGTGATTAGTAAATCAGTTTGCTGATACCTCTGAGTAGGATCAGGTGGGTGCTACCTGCCTTAAGGGTAACCTGGATAAGATATAAGGGACAGAGACTTGCCTTGACACAGGCCAGTTTTTCTGCTTGCTGCTTTGCTTGCTGTAGACTATTTCGCCAAGTGATGCCCCTCTTCCATGCCACCCTGCCTTGGAGCCAGCCAATTATGGACTGAAACCTCTACAAACTGGGAGCCAAAATAAACCTTTCCTCTTTTAATGTTGGGTGTTGGGTATTTTGTCTCAGCAACAAAGAAAGTAACTAAGACAAACAGGAAATGTAACGATTGCTCTCAAGGACTGTGTACATGGAACAACACAACATTTGGTACCAATGACCATGATTTTGTGATGGAATTTGTTATTATCCCTCCATAATACATGCATGTATATACCCATATTTAATGACACATGTATTTTGAATTGTTGTCCCACACTTGGGAATTCCTCTGCTTCCTGAAAATAACTAAACCTGTGCTTCTCAAGCTTTAATAGGCTATGAACACAAATGGCCTGGGGAACAGATTTTATTTCAGTAGGTATGGAGTTGGGCCTGAGAGTCTGCCTTTCTAACATGTTCCATGGTGATGCCCGAGCTGCTGATCATACCCAGCCTGTAGAGGAAACTTGCAAACTCAGAAAAAATGTCACAAACAACATGTCTTACAAGATCTTTGGATAGTCTAGTCACCTAATTCAACAGGCTCATCTCTCCATGGCTTCCTTTTGTCTTTCCAAAGCATTGACATTGGGCTTTGTTCAATTTCTGTTAGTCAGACTCTGCTCATCAGAAGGCCTTTGCACATACTGTCCATTCTGTTGGAAATGCTTTTTTCACCCCCATGCTTCTAGATAACCTCTAACATCACACCTACAGGACAACCTCTGTGACTTCTCTAATTAGAACAATCATCTTTCTATCATCAACCACAACACAGACATTTTCACCTTTGACTGGGTGATGATCAATAATAACTACACCTTTTAGAATTTGAACTCCATCAGGACAAAAATCTTGTCTGTTTTTACCTCTCAGTATAATCCTCAAACTTAACATACTGTTTCTTGCTTCCATTCCTAGACTTTTATTTTCATGGACATAGCAATACTCAGAGTGCAGTTTGTTGTTTGTTTGTGTTTTTGTTGTGTTTTTCAGGAAAAAGAATTCCTTCACCTCCAAACTGCCCTGAATGGCACAGGAGAGGACATAAAGTTTTGGGTGACCATCACCTTGTCAGAAATGAGCTCATGACTGTGGGGAAAAGTCTGAGTTCGTGTTGTTTTGGAATGTTACTACAGTGACTTGTTTATCCTTTCAAGCTTCCTGGGACTGAGACTAGGATCCTTTTCTGTTTTACATTGATTCCCTATAGACTGCTCTCCAAATTCTGTTTCTCCTGGATAGTCATTTCTGGACAAAAATGTGTTCTTTCCTTATTTCTGCTACTGTAAAACTTGTATACAGTAGAGATTTAAT